>CM031233.1:174688254-174783352 GCA_018340775.1 Taxus wallichiana var. yunnanensis
AACAAAATAACATAATGAAAAGAAGCAATGTAGGAACCAAGTAGCACCAAACTTTCCAATCAAAAACTTAGGAGTGAATCTTATGCCAAGCATGAGGGAAAAACCAAGATTAATTCATATTGGCATTTCTAATAACATGAATTTAATATTGACAACTATTTATATTTTTCTTTATGTTTATCTCTGTAAACGAATTATTTGCATATTTAAAAAATAATTATCATTTCCTATTTACATATTTCACATATAACCATCATTTTTAATATAATATAAACTATCAAATGCATCCATAGGTGCATGCGAGAGGCCGATAGGTGTATGGCTGAATATGTTTGAATGAAAATATTCTATACATTGAAAAAACAACGTGAAAAGAGAATGTAATATTTTGAATTTTAAAGAAGGAACTATTTTAAGTATAAAGAATGTAAAATTATTATTCAATGTGCAAAAATAAGTGAATATGTGAAATAATGTGTGAGGTAAAATTCCCATTTTCTCATGACCTTTAAAATAATATTCTTTATAATTGGTTTTGGCTCAAGATAATAAGCTTAAAAATGTTGGCACACTGACTTCTCTTTCTCAAGTTGTATCTTTTGAATGACTAGCTAACAAGAATTCAAAATTAATTTTCAAATGACTCAATTAATCAATGGAAAACCTAAGAATGATGTAATAGATAAAGATGAGATGCATACATAGAAAAAGAGATTGTAATTTTTTTGACCATTATTTAAAATGTGAAATAAATCTACCAAAGCTAAGATCTAAAAATGACATTGATTTCATCAACAATTTATATTTAACATTCGAACAATTTATTATAGATGTTTAAATGTTCTTATGAAATATGGATAATCTTAACTCAATAAACATATGGATTGTTTACATGCTTTGAATTTCAACTTGCCACATGTGAAGTATTGCTTAATCCTTAGGGTGAAGCCATGTTTTAAATTGAGAAATATCACTTGGATTGTTGATTCATAAACTGGTCTATTTTTTTCTCGACACAGATCCTTATAGGCAATTTATTTTGATTCTTATTTTATCTTGAAATAAATCAACTTAATCAAATGCAATGCTAGAAAAATAACCGACACTTCACATGACTTCATAACGATGTTGTGAAATTGCCTACATCTTTGGGTTAAATGAAAGTCGAATTGATTCATCTATATGTTTCGATTATAAGTAAAAATAAACTTACAATTCTATAATGAATCTTAGTAAAACTTGAACTCGGTGCCAAGTAGATCGACATAATCAAACTGGATCTTGAAAGCTACTCAATGATCAATGATTTATTTCCGGTTTGACACCTCCTAATGATTTCCACTCTACTTCATGACCTCTAGTCTCTACATGGAGCTAAGTCGGATAATATCTTTAGATGAACACACCCTCATGATGACTTCTCCCCTGTGCATGGCCTCTAGCCTCTGCCACGAGCTAAGTTGGAAATTGTGTAATCCACGAGCTCAATAGTAATATGAATCTCCTCTATGGCCTCTTAGCCATGAACTTAAAGATATACATAGTGTATGAAGAATCAAAGATCGATAACATTCTTCTCTATTTCTATCTCACGTCCCTCTCGCTCCATGATCGAAATTCGGGCTTGCACGAAAGGCTAAGGTATTAAAACATCCTTACAATGATATGGTGAGTTAAAAATAATAATTCTAATTTACAATCATGCCTATAATAATAGGTCTCTTATCAACATGCCTATTTCAAAATAGGTTGTATAATTCTTCACATAATAGCATTAATATTTCCCCAAGGATTCCTCTTACTCTTCCCTCATTCAAACTTAGATGAATAAGTTCTTGTGTATAATGGAGGGCATGGGGGTTTAAATACCCTACTCAACCCGTGCTTAGTGGTTATAACACTTATCGCACAACTCATATCATGCCAACTCGCTTAGGCAAGTTGGTTAAAGCTTGCCAAGTTACGAGGCGGTCTAAGTTATGAGGTTTGAACCGTCAAGGTTTGTTTACACCACTGAGCCCTTCATTGTCGCCATGTAATTTTTGTCTCTGTCACATGGCTTTCACTACGCTGAGTTAGCCTAATTTTCCCATTTTGTCAAGCTGGTGTGATGTATTTACCGCTAAATGCTCACTTGGCCCAAGTTGTTTTCCGAGCCCACCTTTTGTTTCACGGTTAGTGGGATTTAACCCACATACTCGGGAAAGAGTTTGTTGAGAATTTTTAAGGCTTATCTCCACCCTAAGTATGTTTGTGGCTTAGGTGAAATCCTCCTTTGATTTTTCCATTTGATTCAACCATTGGTTGTGAGTTGGCACTTCAACTCGGTTATAGCCCTCTAGCTTGCTTAACGAGCTTGCCATGCAAATTGCCAACTCGTTGCCCAAATAACTTATTGATCTCTATATATAATTAGATCACAACTTGCAAAGGGATTAACTCACCTATAGCTTGATGCTATCTCGCTCTATAAACTCTCCCTTGAGCTTAGTCAACTTTGTCTTAGTTCATTTGAGTATCTTGATGAGCTACTTGGAATACTACGGCATTCGGGTTCCCTTATGAAACAAGAGTATACCCCACTATTGCAAAGATTTTTATCCTTTGTTGAAGACCGGAGGTTTGTAAATAATTTTTCTCTACATCACATTTGATTTCCCAATGATAGTTCACTTTTTCCCACAAAATTTCCATCTTCTCCATCTTGTGCCTTGTTCGCATCATGCGAACACCTTGTTCTTGCATGGTGCATCTAGAGCGTATTGTATCCATTTTTCCCACTTCGGTAGGCATTAGAAAGTTCTAAAAGCCTTCTACCATTCCATAATCATCCGAGAGAGATTAAGGTAAACAATTCTCCACTAATTTGATCTCTAGATCACACATCCCCACTAAGGAGGATCTTTATCCCCAAAAAGTTTCTTTTCTTCCACTTTTGGATTCTGAACTGAACTCTATGTTTCCTCATAGAGATCTTATAGTTGAATTAATGGGATCCAAAACTACTACTCCTTCAATCGCACAATCGGTTCAATCACGAGACATGCGGCACATGGGCCCACTTCTTTTGGCATGCTACTTTGTTGTTGACATTGCCAAATTGGATAGATAATATCCAAATGCTGGTCTTATGAGAATTCATAATAAATATTTTCTGTAACATTAAATATTTTGTTAATAGTTTTTCAAGAAAATACTAGGCATTATAAACCTATCGCAAAAATGTTCTCTTAATTGGTGGCTCTAGTCCTATGTCTTCTCCTTAAGATGATGTAGATTTCCCTTGTCTTTATTGGCCATAACCATCTTAGAGTGTTTCTTTTATTTTCAACAACAAATCACACAATGGATATTGGATCCACAATAAGTACAATGTGAATATGTACACAATAGATTTGGTGTCATTATAGATTTTTTTGTAATAAAAATACACGATCATACCTCTTAGGGACATAAACTTTGAATTTTCTCTCACCATTCTTCTTTGGAGAGTTTGACCTATTTCGTCTTTGTAAGATGCTTCAGAGGATTGGTGGAATGGGATTTGTACTCAATGCTTGACTTGCTTCATTTGTCTCGGAGCTTCTCTTGCCTCATTTTTTCTAGGGTTGTATCATAGACACACATATTTAGGTCTTTCCTCCACCTAGATAAGGTTAGATATGTTAGGAATTAGTATTTACATTGTGTAGATAATAATTCCATTTGGTAATTATTATTATTAGTAATTTGTTATTTAGCTGTTATATAAAACAACTAATAACGAATGTGTGTTGAGTTGTTTGGTTGTTACAAATAACTCACGAGATTAGTATTTGTTAGTAGAGTAGTTTCCTAATTTATAGGAAACTATGTGCCTATATATTTGTAAGTGCATCCTATGTAATTGATCCAGAATGAATATAATATAATATCATTATTCCGTGTATAAATCTAAACAGTTTTATTGTGTAAATCTGTGGCATTTATTATATTTGGTATCAGAGCGAGATGCTCCTGTACCTGATTGCAATGAAGGCATGATGTTATGATTTATTCAAAGCTCGAGATATTTGCAAGCTGAGTTTTATGTCAATCACGATCGTGTTTTTTTAATTCACTCACACGTCTTTCGTTTGAATATATCTATATAGTTTCGGGCCTACTGTAAATTGGTTTGTGACTATAAATATAGTGCTACACTCCTGAGAGATCTCTCGAACCATTTGAGTTCCCTGTAGATAATCCAATTGCTCCAGAACCAGGTCATTATCTCACAATGAACTCCTCTTAAACGCTAATGCGCTAATGATTATTTGAATCTGTTCCATATTGTCCGCTACCGCATATGGATGGTGTGTCACCACTACATATGAAGACCTGACAACATTTTATAGCGTTGGTTATAACACGTCTGCCCTCCATATGCTTGCGTTGCCACTTGGAAGCAATTGGTATGTACTCTAAAAGCTTTGAGCATCAATTTCAACCAATTTGAAGGTTTGACCTACGACATGTGGATAAATTCATTCTCTATCTTTCCTGGTTGACGTGGTGCATATAAATGTGCCGAGGCTTGGTATTTATCAATAGATTATGTTTTATAACGAATCAACCTGAACAAGAATGTGTGCAGATCTGTATTTTCATGCATTCTAATAGAAAACTTGGCATAACCGTGGTGTTAAAGAAGAAGCTATTTTTGTATTAGAAATGCAGTGAAAATAATAGCTATGGTGAAAATAGTATCATTTATTTTTGATCTGCGTATTTTAATTGGATTTCTTGGTTTCATCATTCTATTGTATTAAAAAGTAATCTTTAATTACTTTTTACAAGTTATCGCACAGACGCATTCTCGGTAGAATCCGACGTCTGAATTGTGTGAAAATTCATAATGGATAAGTTGAGTCACATTGAAAAATTTGAAGGCAAATATTTTCATACTTGGCAAGTACGAACTCAATTATTCCTAATCAACAAAGACTTATGGGATATTGTTGATGGAAAAAAAAAAACCGACAAATGCATATGAAGTAGTAAAATGGGACAACAGAGATCGAAAGGCTACAATGATTATCGGATTGGGTCTATCGGATGCTTATCTACATCATTTAGACTTAAAAAGTCTCTCATACAATCAGGTGACATTGAATAGGTTGTTTGGATCACAAATGGGAAGCACAATGATATCTTTGAAGCAAAGATTGTTTGACCTCAAGATGGAAGAAGGTGAGAACATGGTGGAGCATATCGGTAAGTTTCATTCTATACGTAATAAACTTGTGGTGTAAAAGTAGATGTATCGATGATGATGCTAAAGCAGTATCACTTAATAACATGCCTTCATGTTATTCTAAGATAGTCTTTACATTAATCAAAATAAATCCAAGTCTAGAAGAACTTATTTCTTCTTTGATAGATGAAGAAAAATAATTATGGTTTTGAACCGAGAGGAGACTGCAATGTTTGGGAGAAATAAGAAAGCATTTGGTAAGAAAAATCCCAAACACGGTTCAACCTATAAAGGAACGAAGAAACAATTTACATGCTACTATTGTAAACAACCTGGTCATATATCTAACAATTGCAGAAAAAGAGCACAAGACTTACTCGATGGGAAACTACAAGATAATGCCATGATTGTTGATGAAGAAGGAGAAAATGAAGAGGAAGAAAATACCACACATCAAAGTGATGAAGATTTTCTCTATTAGATGATTTTCAGATGGAGGATGGAGGCATAGGAGGCAGGAGGTTGATCAACAACCTCTTGTCAGTCACCAATGATGGGGCCGCATGAAGCTATGGTGACAGTGTGTGTGTGAGCTTTCTTTCATTTCAAAATTGTAGTTTGTTGTGTGCAGTATGATTTCAGAGTTCCTGTTTTGAATAAGTGAAATGTTCACATTGAGGGGGGGAACATGGTCTCATTGTTCCATTTCCATTATGTTTTATTGTTTAGTTTTGAAAGTAGTATTTCCTACATGATTCCCTTTTGTAGAGACATTGTATAATATTGATCAAAAAGTATTGTAGCAATCATAAATCAAGTTTTTAGTAAACCAAGAAAACCAATTGAGATGGTTTTGGTAAACTTGTAAAACCAATTGTGTAAGGTTTTTGGTGAACCTGCAAAACCAATTATGTAAATTTTTTGGTGACCCGCAAAACCAATGATCTAAGTTTTTGGTGAACCTACAAAACCAATTGTGAAAGGTTTTTGGTAAACTTAAAACCAATTGTGAAAGGTTATTGGTACACCTACAAAACCAATTTGGTAAGGTTATTGGTGGAATCCGAGAAAACCATCAATGGAAGAAATGTGCGTTGGCACATGTTCGAGTTTTGTGCAAGCCCGATGCTGCACATTTGTGGAGTTGATCATGAGCACACAGAGGTGGCACACTACAATCAAAGAATGAGATATATTGAACCATGTAAACACTAAGGGGGAATTTTAGGAATTAGTATTTACATTGTGTAGATAATAATTACATTTGGTAATTATTATTATATTAGTAATTTGTTATTTAGTTGTTATATAAAACAACTAATAACAAATGTGTGTTGAGTTGTTTGGTTGTTACAAACAACTCATGAGATTAGTATTTGTTAGTAGAGTAGTTTCCTAATTTATGGGAAACTATGTGCCTATATATTTGTAAGTGCATCCTATGTAATTGATCGGAATGAATATAATATAATATCATTATTCTATGTATAAATCTAAACAGTTTTATTGTGCAAATATGTGGCATTTATTATAAGATATACATTGGCTATTCACACTAAGGCCTTTTCTTTCATAGCCCTATTTTTAAAAGAAATTTTTATCCTATACCTCTAGTGTACTTTTCAAATTCACCAAAAGTAGGATTTATAGCTTCACGGGAAGGAAAATTTGATGAATCACTTATATTATGTTGATTAGTAGGCATAATTTACTTCACCACCTTTTCACACTCATGCAATTTGTCTAGAGATATTTGATCACTTGTAGTTCATGTTGTAACTCTACGATCAATCCTCCAAGGAATTTTTTCTTGAGTCTCAAACCTATGTTGCACCTCTTGCTTCTCTTTTTCCGTAATCTATAGATGTTTCCTCAATGAGAGTTCTTCTTTGGACTATGGGGTGTTTTTGAGATGTAGCTACAATAGGTTAGAGTGCTATTGGCCTTTGTTGGTGCCTTTTTACATTTCACCATTTGATGTTGGAACCACCTTGGTGCTTGGGATAGGAAAAATTACCAACATTATTTCGTGTCATGCCCCATTATAGAGAAATGTCCACATACTTGAGGACCATCTTGTTCTTCTTGGGTCCCTTTATAATGATGTTATTCTCACAATGCAGACTATAGGAGTTCCATTCTCCTCCTCAATTCAATAATGTTACGTGCCTAATCTTGTCAATATAGAATCACCATGTGTAGCATGATGCCTAATAAAGTAAGCAAAACAGGCCATAGTATGAACTGGTATAAATTCAATTCACTATAACCGCATGAGACAACCTATCATGATATAAAAAATTTCTTCACAGTTAGCAAGTTTATAGGTGAAATACCTATTCTCTGGTACCAAACTTGATTTATGAACGGTGTAATTTTTCTTGACTAACGGATCCTTATAGGCCACTTATTTTGATTCCAATTTTACCCCAAAATAAATCAAATTAAACAAATTCAATGTAAGAAAAATAACCAACATTGCAGAGGAGTTAATAATGGAGTTTGGAAATCACCTACGTATCCGGGTTCAATAAAATGTTGAACTGATTCATTATAACATTTTGAATATAAGTAAAATAAAATTAAAATTATATAATGAATCTCCATAAAACTTGAACACGGTGCCAATTGATTTAACATAATCAAAAGTGGACTTGGAAAGCTGCCAAATGATCTAGAATTACTTTTCGGCTCGACACTGCCTTGATGACTTCCAATCTATTCCATGACCTCCAATATCTACACATAGCTAATTCAAATATTTTCTGTAGATGAACACACCCTCCTGATGAATTCCCCTCTTTTGCATGACCTCCATCTTCTACGCAGAGTTAAGTCGATATGGTTTTGTGTACGAGCTACACAAGAATATGAATCTCCTCTTTGGCCTCAAAGTAATGAACATGGTGATATGACCATCTTATGAAAATTAGAGCTCCATAGTGTGCTTTTCCAAGTACTACCTAGGTCCCTTTCGCTCCATGTTTAGAATTCAAGTTCGGACAAGAAGGCTAAGCCATCAAATGGCCTTTACAATGATATGGTGATTTAAAAATAATAGCTCCCAATTTACAATCATGCGTATAATAATAGGTCTTTTATTATCATGCCTATTTTAAAATAGGTCTTTTAATTCTTCACATAATAACATTAATATTTATCTAAGGCTTCCTCTCACTCTCCTCTCATTTGCACTCAGATGGATAAGTTTTTGTGCATAATGGAGGGAGAGGGTTTTAAATACCACTAGTCCACCCGAACTTAGTGCTTATAACCCTTATCACACAACTCATATCATGCCAACTCGGTCTGCCGAGATTGTTAGGGCCGACGAGTTGGGAGGCGTTAGGTCTAAGGTTCTAACCACCATGCTTTGTTTACACCGCTTATCCATTTGTTATTGCCGTGTCATTTTTCTTTCCCACCACATGCCTTGCGATTATGTTGAGATGGCCTGAGTCACCCTCCCCATCAAGATACTCTACTAAGGTTTCCTCACTATGTCATTCTCTATGTGCTCACCTGGACTGAGCTTCTTTTCGAGCATACTGGCTATTTCACGGTTAGTGGGATTCATCTCACATGCTCCTAGGATAGAGTTTGTTCCACCTTTTTAAGGCTTATCTCCACTTGTATGTTCATGGCTTGGGCCACATCCTCCTTTGATTTTTCCATTTGATTTAACCATTGGTTGTTATTTGGTAGTTCAACTCGGTTATATCCCTCTAGCTCGCTTCATGAGCTCATCATGCAACTCACCAACTTGGTGCCCAAATCACTTCTCGATTTGTATATGCAACTCAATCACAACTCGCTAAGGGCTCAACTCATTTGTAGTTTGATGTTAGTTTTCCTTTTCAACTTTCCCTTGATCTCGGTCAACTTGGTTTAGTTCATCGAGTAACTCAATGAGATTCTTGGAGTACTACAAAAATCGAGTTCCCTTCTAAAATAAGAGTGGACCCCCATTGTTATAAACCTTTTTATCATTAATTAAAGAATGGAGGTTTGCAAATAGTTCTTCTTTGCATCAAATATGATGTCATGATGACATGTCACTTTTTCCCGCAACATGCCCAACTTCGCATCATTGTGCCCTATTTCATCCTGCGAACACCTCGTTCATGTGTGGAATGCATCTTGAGTGTAGGTATCGCTTTACAAATTATAATGGGCATGAAAAGTTTTGTATTGTAATGTGCTATAATTATCCTAGGAATTTGTAAACTACTATAATTATCTTATGGAGAGTTTTTGGAGGTAAAATATTATTTATATATATATATACTATATAATCAATGTTATTATATATATATATATATATATATATATATATATATATATGAAGTAAATGTATTAGAAACTATATGATAATCTAGGTAGCTATTAATAAGATTTCTATAATGATATTATATATTTTCTTATATTATTTTAAAACATGATCCTTTGAGAAGGAAAAGTGTAAATATTTTCCTCGTGACATGAGAATTATCCACTTACAACATCTAAAAAGTAAAAACAAAAAATTCATAGAAACATAAACACAAACCTAATGTGTTTTGAACCTAAAGGTAAATTAAAAACCTTCACTAATTATAATAAAATTGATTTTATTTTTACTATAATGGTTTACTTAGAAAATTTTCCATTACATTTCTTGGTATATATAGATAGAATTGAGTATTATTTACAACATCAAACATAAACCTTTGAAAGAAATGTTGCATGAGTTTGATTTTATAAATTCTTATTTGTTAATGTGAATTTTTTTGAAATACCCTATTATCTGCCATAAATTCCCTATTATAGATTGTGAAGTTCGCTTGAGTTACTTTTTCTTTCTTGTTTGCCATGTTTTTGGGATTGTTATAATGATGATGGGTGATATTTAAAAATAAATTTTCATTCCTCTTCATTACTCCTAACATAAACAAAAAAATAATGTTTTCTTACTAAATTATAACATAGAATATTTATTTGTTTGTTCATTTATTTCTTATTTATGATTCTTTATCTTCCACCACCCCAATAAATGCATTTCCAAAAACCCATGTTTAGTTTTTTGGTGTGGACATACATCTAAAAGTTGAATCAAAAGATTTCTATCACAAAAGTGAAAATTTTTAGATTAAATTGTATTGTATATAAAATTTATGATAAAATTTAGGTATTGTGGAACTTAAATGCATTCTACTATTTCAAATATATTAAAATATTATTACATATTTTGTAAGAATTTATTTTCCTATCAAAAAATGAAAAAAATGGCATGTAATTTATTAGGGCCTTCACATATGTTCCTCTAAACATTATTGTAACACCCACTAAAACAACCCACTTGAGACCCTAAGAACAACCTAGGATTAGTTAGGAAAATTATGGAATAATTTTTTTTTGATTAAAAGAATCTACAACTGGGTTATAAGACAATATTGACACTAAAGAGTTCGAGAACAATTATAATCCACTTGAATATACTTTTATTTTATTAACAATTATTAGACGTCATAAGGTCCAAAATTTAGGGTTAGAAGGTTCAATTAGGTTCAGAGGGTAATTCCTCACCATACCCACTCTCTAATAGGTTAAAGGTTCAAATTGATTTTTCTCAAACTTAATGCATTCAAATTTCCCTAAATCATTCCCATTGGATAGGAATTTTCCTCACCTTTCCATTGATATAAAGAAGTCCTCCTAACTCCTCATATTTCTCAAGTTATGGGCTGGTGGGCCTTGGGGTGAAAATTTTCCCCAAGAGTGGGCCTGCGGGCCTAGGGGAGAAAATTTGCCCCAAGGGCAGTCTCACGGGCCATAGGAGAAATATTTCTCAAAGGAGTATTCGAGTCGAGGGGCCATGAGAGAATTTTGAAAATTTCCCACACGGGGTGAAAAACCACCTTGTGCCCGTGCTCCCATGGGTCCGTAAGTCCACAAAGGACATGTGGCACCTCCTAAGCCAAAGCACGGGAAAGCGGGGTGGCGGGGATAAAAACATTTTTGTGGCCCAAAGGAAAAGGGGTAAAATTCAACTGCGCCTCCACCGAAACGCCTAATGATCCCACGTGGCAGCTCTGATTGGTTGCAATTTGACAGGGAAGCGGGGGAAATTTTAGAAAATTTTCCCAATTTTTTTCCAAAAAATGAAAAGAGGTAAAAAAGAACACCGCTCAAATCTGTTGATGCCTCGCGACGCCACATGGTAGCTCCTGATTGGATGCGGGATGGCGAGGAAAATTTATAAAATTTTCCCAAAATGTTTTTTCAAAGTGCTAAGTTGAAAAAAAGGACCCACCCCTCCACCAACTTCTCATGGTGCCATGTGGTAGCCTTTGATTGGCTCACACGAGTGGGGAAAATTTAGAAAATTTTCCCAAAATTTTTCTAAGTGCTAAGCTTAAAAAGGGGTCCGCCCCTCGCTGACACCTCATGGTGCCACATGGAAATATTTTATTGGCTGTGGGTCAGCGGGAAAAATTAGGAAAATTTTCCCAAAAAATTTCCGAAGTGCTAAGGGAAAAATTTAGGCCCGTGGGCCCACCAAGGAAATTTTTCCCAATTTTTTTTTTTGACGCCAAGTGAAGGAAAAATTGAAGGCCATAACTTTTGATAGAGAGCTTGGTTTTGGGAAAACAAGGACTTTCTAGAAATCTCTCGATGTCCTCTTTACTTAGAATCATTAAATTTTGATTTTGATAAAGTTTAAGGGGTAAATTTTGTGAAAATGTTCTCGCTGGCTTTTATAGGCGAACTGGTAAATTTTAACTTATAATATTTGTTCAATTTGATCTTCTTCCTCTCTCAACATGTCAAATAGTCATGGAGAATTGTTCTAGATGGATTTAAGAAATATTTAAAAATTTAATTTTTTGATTGATTTGTAATTTGAAAATTTACATCTCTTGACAACAAACGATTGTAAAGAGAGTTAAGCCCGTTTTTGCTAAGTCTTCTAAGAAGTTTCTTAAGTGTTTTTAGTTTGGTTTGGGATCCTTTTGGCCTCATTAGGTTATATTGATTATTTCATTTTCCTCTTATCTATTTGTATGGTTGTTTGAACATTTGATAAAGGAATTTTACGAAGTACAAAGTGAATTGAAATAAGTGTATACATACCGAACAAAGATTAACTATCTCTTTTCCATGAGATAAAGCATTGAATTCATTCCATGTTGGTCTTAAATAGTTTTCTTTCCTTCAATCAAACATTAAAACAAGAATGTAGTTTCTATTCTTTCCAAAACCATAAATTTTAAACGGGGTAGAATAATACATTTTCTTCTCATGTGTCCAAGTTAAGAGGTTTCCTACACTCTCTACCATACAAATCCTAAAAAGGAACCTATAGAACTCGAAAACTATTATTGTAGGAAAACTCCACCCAAGTACAGTGCTCATCCCATCTAGACTGCTGATCCATCACACACATCCCGAGCATGTCCTCTAAAACCGATTCACCCGCTTAGTCCGTCCATCTATCTAGGGTGATATGTTGTGATAAAATTAACTTTTTCCCGAGGGCATCGCATGGTAGTTCAAAATTGGAAGTTTACAAAGGATTGCGGTCGCTAATGATCTTTGTGGAATCCTATGCAACCCGACAATCTCATCCAAATATACCCATACCACCGCACTAGCTGTATAAGTGGTCTTCACCAGGAAAAGTGATCCACTTTTGTCAATTTATCAACCATGACCATGATGGCATCGTGGTGATAAATTGACATCGGAGAGCCCAACAATGAAGTCCATGGAAATGGTGTTCCATTTCCACTTTGGTATAACATGAGGGAAAAGAAGGCTAGCTAGTTTGTTGATGCTCAAGATTTATTTTTCGGCACTCTAAACATCGTGACATGAACTAGGCCACATCTCTACGAAGTCCTCTCAATGATACAACCTGTCTCAAGGTTTTGTGCATCTTCTTCACCCTAGGGTGGGTTGAATAGGGTGCATGATGTGCCTCTGCCAAGATGTTATACCTCAAGCCTCCATCTCTCGAACAAAATCCGGCATCTATGCCCGAGAAGACCATCTAACTTTAAGGAAAGACCATCAAACTTACCCTCAAGGGGTCTCGAGACTCGATCTCTGCTTGAACTAAAATTTAGAAGTCGTAAGAGGAAGCTGCTAAAGAATCATATCCACAAATTTGTGCTCACCGAGGTGGCCATAGCCACATGTCTTTGTATGTGAGCATGCCACCACATTCTTCTTCCCCTTCACATGATCTATCTCCATATCATACTCACAAAGTAACTCCATCGGTGTTGAGATTGGGCTACATGTGAAGAGGTGGTGAAGAATCGGGTGATCTTTCCTGAGTGTGAATCTCCGACCAAGTAGAAAGTGCCTTCATTGAATCAAAGTGTGCACAACTGCCATAAGCTCAAGATCATGAGTTAGATAATTAAGCTTGTAATATTTGAGTTTGTGAGATTCAAAAGCCACTACTCTTCCCTCCTACATCATCACACCTCGAAGCTCTACTAAAGAAGCATCTATGCAAATGAAAAACTCATTCTTTGGATTCGCACTACAAGAATAGGTGTTGTAGTGAGACATACCTTTAGTTTCTTGAAGGCATGCTTTCATCTATTTGACCAAACAAACTTTTTCCATTTTCTTTAAACGGAATTGATGGGGTGTGTAATCTGAGAGAAGTTCTAAAAAATATTTGGTAGAACTTGCTAATCCCATAAAGCTACGCACCTCGATCACGTGGTAGGGGTGCTCGCCAATCCATAAAGCTCTAATCTTGGAAGGATCAGACAAAAATACCTTCCCCAGAAATGATATGACCCAAATATTGCACCTCCTTTTGAAAGAATGCACACTTCTCCAAGTTCCCATAAATTTGTTGCTCACAAAGACATTGAAGAACCTGGCGAAGGTGCCCCTCGTGCTCCTCATGCATACATGAGTAAATCAAAATGTCATCAAGGAAGATGAGAATGAAGTAATCTAAGAAGGTTCTAAATACCCCATTCATTAAACTCATAAACACTTTGTAGGGGCATTCGTCAAACCAAAAGGTACCACCTTTGTGAACTCATAGTGCCCATATCTCGTATGGAAGGTGGTCTTATGAATGTTTGCCTATGAAATCCTTAGTTGATGGTAAGCGTACTCCTCGATGTTCTTCCTTACGGTTCTCGACCATTGTATACATCCTATGACTGCACCCCATATCCATAACAGTAGGATCTGAGATATGTGTTTTACCCTTGTTATAAGGATTACGTGGGCACTCTCTCCAAAATGTCTAGTAACACCACAACCAAAACAACCGTCTAATCCTCTCCCCTATATAGCAGGTTTGACTAGTACTCTGAGGTCAGTGTGGTGTTGATCTTGATGATCCGGCTATGGTCTGCTTGAGGTCTCGCCGGTGAGATCCTATTGAGTGAGCTCTCTGGGCACCCTGTGTCCTGATGGGACCCCTAGGAGGAGGCCCCATACTCGATCTCTTTGTTCTTAAAATATCTATGGAGTCTATAAAGTGGGTGGGATTGTTGCTGCTGCTATGGTATAAAAGATGATCGTGTTGAACCCTCTCCACCATGAGGAAGAGGTAGTCGACCCCCTTGATATGTTGTCTTGCATCGCTTATATGTGGCTCGGATTCGGTCTCTAGCCTGCTGGGTCTTTCCCCGAGTTCCTCTTCTATATAGGCCTTATCGATAGCCTTAGCTAATGTCTGTGGACAATGGATCCACACAATACCTCCAATGTCTTGATTCAGGCCCCAGATGAACATGTGGATCCGTACTTGCTCATCCCGCATGTAGTCAACATACTAGAGTAGATCAAAATCTACTCTCACATTTAGCCACCGTAAGAGATCCTGTCGGAGGTCATGGAACTCATCTATCCGTTGTTTTATGAACCTCTATGACAAGTATCCACTCTGAAATGCTCCTCAAAGAGCTCTCCCAAGTAGTTTTCTCAAAATCAACATGGAGCTTTTGCTCCTCTGTCCGCCACCAGACACTAGCTCCATCCCTCAGTAGATGGATCACAACATGAGATTTCATGTTACTAGAACAAGGACAAAGCTTGAAGCATCCGATTAAGCTCACCAACTAGGTCTTTACCCGAAATCAACCTATGTCACGAGAATAATGTGATGGTCTAAGCTTTAGGATCTCTTTGATGTTATTTGTAGCCATGTTTGATGGCTTCTAGGCCTCTCTTTATGCTCATCCCAAAGCCAAGGGATTTAAGACCTCTCTTTATGTCTTGAAAGTTGATCACCTTATCCCTCTTATGGTGACTCCATGCTTGGGCCGACTTTGAATGGAAGTTCTCTCCTCCATGCTCCTCGGCCGGGTCGAGGAGATACATGACCCTCGATGGAAGTGACTCTATCATGTCCGGCTTGCATGCCCTCCTAATAATCCTCCGTGTAGAGCAACATTAACATATGAAGAGTCTGTAAAATCTTGGGGTAGGATGGTTGCTACAAAATGATTTGGTGGTGGTAATTCTAGGTCTATGTGAAAATACCCTCATGCCATATGTGCCCCATGTACAGACCAAGGCGAGAGTTAGTTCATCTTTCTAAGTTTTATTTAGTTTCCATGTTTACTAAAATATGAAATTTCTAAACTAAGTTATTTTCTAGATTTAAAAGTGTGCTAGGTTTAGGGTTCATGTCTCATGTTTTATAGTGTGCCCAATGGCCCAAGATTTTGAACCACTACTCTGATACCAAGTGTAATGCCCGCTAAAACAACCCACTTGAGACATAAGAACAACTTAGGATTAGTAAGGAAAATTATGGAATATTTTTTTTAATTAAAAGAATCTATAACCAAAGTTACAAGACAATAGTTGACACTAACAAATTTAGAACAATTCTAATCCACTAGAATATAATTTTATTTTATTAACAATTATTAGAGGTCATAAGGTCAAAATTTAGGTTTAGAAGGTTCAATTAGGTTTAGAGGGTAATTCATCACCATATCCACTCTCTAACAGATTAAAAACGTTTAGCTTGATTTTTCTCAAACTTAACGTATTAAAATTTTCCTAAATCATTCCCATTAGATAGAAATTTAGAATTTTCCTCACCTTTCCATTGATATAAATAAGTCCTCCTAACTCCTCATATTTCTCAAGTTATGGGATGGTGGGCCTTGGGGTGAAAAATTTCCCCAACAGCGGGCTGCGGGCCCATGGGAGAAAATTTGCCCCAAGGGCGGGTCTCGGGCCGTGGAGAGATATATTTCATGGAGGAGTAGTCGAGTCAATGGAGGCCATGGGATATTTTTGAAAATTTCCCATGTAGGGGGAAAAAACCACATTTGCGCCCGCTCTCCCATGGGTCCTACATGTCCGACTGAGGGACACGTGGCGCCTCCAAGCCCGGTGCGAGGAAAGAAAAAGTTTTCGAGCCCCGAAGGAAAAAGGGTAAAATTCACCCATGCCTCCACCAACACCTCATGATGCCTATGTGGTAGCTATTGATTTGGCTATAGGCTGGTGGGCCGATGGGGAACTTTTAGAAAATTTTCCCAAAAAATTTCCAAAAATGAAAAAGGTAAAAAGGAACCCGCTCCTCTCGATGCCTCGCGACGCCACATGGTAGCTCCCGATGGATGCGGGGGCCAGGGAAAATTTAGAAATTTTCCCAATTTTTTTGAAGCGATAAATTAAAAAAAGATCTGCCCCTCTACCAATGCCTCGTGGTGCCACGTGGTAGCCTTTGATTGGGTGTGGGTCGGTGGGGTGGCAGGGAAAATTTAGAAAATTTTCCCAAAATTTTTCCTAAGCGCTATGGTTAAAAATGGGTCTACCCTCCACTAACATATCATGGTGCCCCATGGAAACCTCTCATTGGCTATGGGTCAAGAGGGAAAATTAGGAAAATTTTCCAAAAAATTTCAGAAGTGCTAAGGAAAAATTGGGGGCCCGCCAAGGAAAATTTTCCCAATTTTTTTTTGATTGCCAAGTGAAGGAAAAACTTCAGAAGGCCATAAATTTTGATAGAGAGCTCAATTTTGGAAAATGAGGAATTTATGGAAATCTCTCGACATCCTCTTTATTCAAGAATCATTAAATTTTGATTTTGATAAAGTTTAAGGGGTCATTTCCATGAAAACATTCTGCAGAGGCTTTTATAATGTGAACTAGTAAATTTTAACTTATAAGATTTGTTTAATTTTATCTTCTTCTCTCTCAACATGTAAAATAAACATGGAGAATTGTTCTTAGATGGATTTAATAAGGATTTCAATATTTAATTTGTCTCGATTGATTTGTAATTTGAAAATTTACATCTCTTGATAACAAACGGATGTAAGAGAGTTGAGCCCATTTTTCCTAAGTCTTCTAAGAAGTTCCTTAAGTGTTTTTCATTTGTTTGGGATCCTTTTGGCCTCATTAATTCCAAATGATTATTTTATTTGCCTCTTATCTATTTACAAGGTTATTTGAACATTTGATAAAGGAATTTACAAAGTATATAGTGAATTGAAAGAAGTATTTACATATCTAGAATAGAGATTAACTATCTTTTTGCCATGAGAAAAGCGTTGAATTCATTCCATTCCAGTCTTAAATATTTTTCTTTCCTTCAATCAAACATTAAAACAAGAATGCAATTTCTATTCTTTCCAAAATCATATATTTTAAACAGGGTAGAATAATACATTTTCTTCTCACGTGTTTCACTTTTCCACTTTCTAAATAGGGATTTCATAGTGCACGTTAAACACAAATTTCCAATGGAAATAATATCATATCAACAAGACAAAACACTTCCATTAATTCAAATTAAACTCTTACAACTTCCTTTCCATTTGATTTCAAAATACAATATACAAAATACATATCATCTCACATTCTTTCCAAAAAAAAGTAAACAAAGTATAACTCTTTTACATTTCAAATTTAAACTTTCATTGTCAATACAAAGTATCTTTCCATTACAATTAATATATATATCATCCAATTCAAAGTGGGAAAGGGCTATAATAAGATTTCATTTCACAAGGGACTGTCAAACTGTCTTTATTTTAGCTCCGAACAACAACATGCATATTTCTCATTCTTCCAAATTGTGATCCCAACAAGGGTAGGGGAAAGGCAATGCTCTCCACTCAACGAAGACATCCAATGAAGAGGAGAAGACATCCTTCTTCATTTTCCCCGAGCCCCAATGAAAATTCAATAAAATATGTGATCCAACTCATGGCAACAACAAAGCTTCCACAAACACACAAGCAAAGCATAATCAAAATAAACACACATTCCAAAATAGAATGTAGTTTTACAACTACATTAAAACATGAAAAACAATACTAAGGCTTCCTCAAGCAAGCCAAAGGAGAAATAAACTATGGGGATGCTACTTGTTCCTCCCAAAGGGGAAATGGGTATCACCACGGGAAAGTGCATAAAGTTGGGGGGCCAAAAAGTGGCCAAGAATCTGAAAAAATGAAAATGCGTATGCATTTTGCTAAAAACACACTCTTGTTTTAATTTGTTTGATTTAGAATCACGAACCATAACATGTACACGTTTTAAGCAAGTCAAAATGCATATGTGTTTTGTGTAGTATGGACCATGCATATGTGTTTTGGTGGGGTATACTTACAAAAATAAATGTTTAAGTATAAGATTTCTTTTATTATTTCTTATACTTTTATTATTTCTTATAATTTAAATTTATTTTAGTAAATATAAGAAATTAGGGTCACTTTGCACCTTATGGAAGTGGTCTCGTAGCTCCAACAATTATAATCTAGAAGATAGTTTTTCAAAATCTAATTTGGTCAGTACTTACTCATTTTCAGGATTTCAACAAATGACCTAAAACTTTCAGGGCATATATATTGTAGTCGATCTTTGTTTTGGGAAAGCATATAGTCATTTTTAGGTTTTTTTGACCTTCTAAAATGGATTTTGGCCCTACCACTGCTTGAATTGGTACTAATTTTTAAATTTGGTCCATAATTCACTTTAGTGACCATGAATTAACTCTATGATGTTTGTCTACTTCTTACTAAAAAGAGATCCTCACTTTATGAATAGAAGATTATTCCTTGAATGGGATTCATTGAAGGAAAATGATAAATATTTTATTCAATGCCTAATCTTACAAACAAAAGAGCAAGCCAATATAAAGCCCGCAGGAACAGTTACATTGGGGACAAGACGAAGCTTAATAAGGACAGGCTTAAGAGTAGCAATCGTATGCGTGGCGATGAATGTATTAATTAAGCTAACATTCCCCCCCTTAATACATTGTTCCTACATATGTACCCCCTAAACAAATCAAACTTCACCTTTCCGAGAGGCTTGGTGAGAATATCTACAACCTGAAAATTAGTAGGGCAGTACTAGAGCTGAATTTGGTGGTTCAAGACCTATTCACGAATGTAGTGACATTCGACCTCAATATGCTTTGTTCTTTCATGAAAAACAAGATTCTTCACAAGCTTCAACACACCTTGATTTTCGCAGTGAATGATGGGAGGTTTCTCTTCAGGAATCCCTATATCTACAAGAATGTGAATGTAACCAAATCACTTCACACACAGCTCCTCGTGCGGCACGGTATTCAGCCTCAGTGGATGAGAGAGCAACAATAGTTTTCTTCTTGCTAATCCATGAGATAGGTCCAGATCCGAGATGAAAAACATACCCTGAAGTGGATTTCCTATCATCAATGGATCCTACATAGTTTGAGTTGTATATCCCTGTAAGAAGAACTAAGTGTTCTTCTGATACTCTAGACCAAAGTCAATTGTACCTCAGACATATCTCAACACATGCTTTTGCTATCCAATGACATTTCTTTGGCTCTGCATAAATCTAGTGAGATAGCTCACTACAAAGCAAAGATCTGGTTTGATATAAGTCAAGTAAATGAGACTCCCAACAAGCTTCCTAGTGAGTGCCATCTACTACGGTGAATCCTCGGAATCTAGATAATTGCAAACCTTTTTCCATAGGTGTGGACATTGGTTTACAATCGACATTCCATACTTCTCCAGAGAGTCTTGGCATATTTCATCCGGGAGATGAAGATATGATTCTTCTTTGCCATATCTCCAAGCCAAGATAGTAGTGAAGTAGCCCCAAATATGTCATGTCAAAGGATTTCTTCATATCATTCTTTACATCATCCACAAGATTGTCAGAACTTCCTGTGATCACAAGATCATCTACGTACAAAACCAAAATGACAATCTATGTTCCTACCTTCTTGATATACAAATTTGTATTTGAGGGGCTACTAGTGAATCCATGCTACAATAGGTGATCATCAATTTTTATATACCATGCCCTAGGTGCTTGTTTGAGTCCATAAAGTGACTTTATCAGATGACATACCTTGTGTGGTTGATGCTCATCTACAAACCCTTCAGGTTGGGTCATGTATACTTCTTCTTTTAGATCACCATTCAGAAAAGCACTCTTGACATCCATCTGTTGAAGTTTCCATCCATTTTATGATGCCAGTGCATAGACAACTTTGATGGTTTTGATCTTCAAGTGGGTGTAAAGGTCTCATCATAGTCAATTCCTTCTTGTTGAGCATAACCCTTTGCAACAAGTCATGCTTTGTGTTTGTCGATTGAACCATCTACCTTATATTTTGTTTTGAAAATCCATTTATAGCCAATGGATTTCTTACCTAGAGGTAGATCGACAAGTTCCCATGTCTGATTCTAAATTAGGGAATCATATTCAGCATCCATAGCCTATTTCCACTGTGGTTAGTCTAATGCCTCATGAACAGTGTTAGGTTTGGTGCTATCAACAACTGAACTCATGAGTGCAAAATTTACCTCATGTCCGGCTTGGTTTCGTGTTCGACGATTCCCTGTAGAATTACTGGAAGTGAGTTTAGGTGTGCATCCCTAATAGTATTTTGGACCCATTTCAGATGTTGGTGTTGTTCTTTACTCGATGTGAAGATGTGTTTTCTAGTGTGCCTAGATTAACGAACAAGTCTCCACTCAGCTCTTCTTCTCTCTGAGAAGAATCATCTTGCCCATCATCTAGATGTGTGAGCAATCTATGTGACGAGGTCGGTATTGGATCTCCATTGTGTGGTAGGGAGTCAAAGGATGACTCATCACACACCACATCTCGACTCTCGTAGATCTTCTTCATCTCAAGATCCATGAGATGATATGCCTTTGAGGTAGTACTATACCCCAAGAAAAGACATGGTAGTGTCTTTGGATCGATCTTCTTCCTTTTCTCATCTGGAACATGCATATATGCAAAGACACCAAAAACTCTCAAATGATGAATAGAAGGTTTATGACCAGTCCATACCTCTTAGGTGTCCTTGCTCGCAAGATCTTTCGTGGGTGCCCGATTGAGTAGATACACTATTGTCTGGACTGCTTCTACCCAAAAATGATCCTCCAACTTGGTGGTGGAGAGCATACAATGAGCCATCTCCATGATAGTCCTATTGTGTCACTCAGAAATCCCATTCTATTGGGGCATGTAGGGTGTAGTCAGATGTTGTTGAATGCCATGCTACTTCAGGTATGCTAAGAACTTCTTCGATACAAATTCCCCCTCGATCTAAGTGGAGGAGAAGGAGAGGCTTCCCAATGCCTGGTGGCTTGCTGGTAAAAGGTTTGAAAATGGAAAAAGGCCTCACTCTTCTTTTGGAGAAAATATACCCACATTTTCCATGAGTAATCATCAATGATGAGCTAGAAGTACTCAAAACCTTGGAAGCTAGCTGGTAGGGGTCCACACAGATTGGTGTGTATGACCTGAAGATGCTCATAGAATGATAAGAGCTCTATTTGAATGGACCTCTGTGTTTTTTCCCGCAAGACATCCTGAGAAAATAGGTAAGGAATGGGAGAGTGGAGGAAGCCCTCTTACCATTTCCTTAGCACTGAGTTAATGCAGAGCCCGACAGAAAGATGACCATATCAAAAGTGCCATAGTGTAGTGGAATCTGCCGTTGAAGCAAAGAGAGCAATGTTAGATGAAGTGACCGCATCTAGTGCAAATAGATGGCCCTTCATAAATGCTCGAGAAATAATTGAGTCTCCCTGGGAAATGATGCAAGACTTGACCCCTTTCTCAACAAAGAATTCAACCTGCATTCGATGATTAAGAAGTTGACTCATAGACAAGATATTTGAGGTCAAACCTAGAACATAGAGCACCTTCGTGAGTGTACATCTTCGTGTCCCAAGAGGAATGATGACATCACCAATCCCCACCGCAATATACTCCTAATTGTCTATGATGGTGATCTGATCTCCAATGTGGGCGGTCACTCAGGGTATGGAACAACTTCTTATTTCTAGTCATGTGTTTATGGTGCACCCGAATCAATCAACCAGACACTTTCTGATGGCTGTGAAGTCTATGAGACTAGGACAATGTCAGAATGAGTTGTGTCTAGAACCTCTTCATCGGAGGTGGCATCCTACTGAGTAGCAATGTGACCCTTCTACCTCTGATTACGAGCACGCCATGGGATTTCTTGGAATATCCTTAGCCAGAAGTTTCTCTTTGCTAGAGTTTCCCATTGTAACCGTTGTAATAATAGTTCGCAGTCATGTGTGTATCCGTGGAGAAAATGTGGCACCATTGATCTGCCTTGTTGTTCTGCTTATGCAGGGTGGCCGCTGTGGTGGTTGTTGAGAAGGTTCCACGAGGATGCTTTGCTTCGATTCTTGGGGCATGACTTTACCCTTTTCTTAGGCTTATGCTTTTGCCTCGTGATGAGAGCCTAGTCTTCGAAGGCTTCTTGAACATTTTTCATGGCTTCTTCTTGTTGGAGATAATTCACCAGGTGGCAAAACTCACCTCCTATTGAGTGATGGTCAACGTGGTGATCAGTGTCTGAAAATCGGGAAGGAAGAGCTCGCAAGGTGAGTGGCACTAGAAATTTTTAGTCCACCGGTTCACCGAGAGCAAAGAGTTCTGCACGTAACTCGGCCACACGCCGCAAGAAGGCTTCTACTGATTCACCATCATGCATACTCATTGTGTGAAGCTTAGTGTGAAGATGTAACTTTCATCGATTCTTGGCTTCATAGATGGTACACAATGCGGTCCATGCCTGAGAGGAAGTGGTTGCTTCCCAAATGTAAGGTTACACCTCATCAGAAAGGCTCAGAGTGATAAGCATTAATGCTTTTGCATTGGCCTTTTCATGCTTAGCCAACAGATCAACATCTGTGGGAGGGGTGTCTTTGCCAGAAATGATCCCCCATAGATCTTCAAACTGAAGAATCATCCGCATCTTGGTCTTCCATGCGGAAAAATTTGGCCCTTTGAGCAACTGGGCATCCAACAACAGAATGCGAGGTGCAGACATTTTCAAAAACTCAAAATTGTATTTTATTTATTTATTTTTCAAAAATGGCTACAAATCTTACTAAAGGAATCTATCCGAAGATGGGCTCTATAGGCTCGTGCAGTGAGATGTGGATGCTCCTGTGGGCATTCTACTTCGTGTTCATCATCTACATCATAGCCATGTTCAAGTTCTACAAATCCGCCGTGCTTGACATCGAACGTCGAACCAAAAATAATCTAATAGTCCTTCGAGTGCACAATCTCATCAAAGAGAATATTCCCAGTGTTGTGGAGCTCGTTGACCAAGGCAAAGAATAGTCCAGTGGTGTCTTCATTATCGCTCAATGCCCAAACATTTGGTGCATTTCTCACGGTGCTTTCTGCATCTAAAATTTGTGACATATACGTGCCACGTAGGTCACGACTACTCTCCTTTGGTGCTTTCTTCTCTGTTGGCACCTCTGCCTTGCCACGTTGCTCAATTCACTGTCACACTTGCATGACCAGATCTCCAGGGGGGAGATTCAATGCATATGCAAGGTTGATATTTGAGAAATCAATGCTTCTTCAGGTCACTGCTCTTTTCATTTGCTCCAACATCAAACCACCTAGCGCAGGTTTGGACAGATCTCAATACACACAGGAATCTAAGAAACAACCACAAATGGCCACGATAGATGGATAGGAAACAACCATAGCCATGTTACCAACCCAAAGTCACCCTTCAATGTTGAGGGTAACTTTTATCTCCTCTACGCAAATCAGAGATCAGAAATCAAGCATTTGATTTCACGCACATTGAGATATGGCAGAACAAGTCGCAAGGGACAAAGAAAAAATAATGCAATGTTTCTTTATTTTGATCGTTACAAAACATGCCTTTTCTCATTCCTCATGTGCTAAGCAATTGCTAAATGCTTCCTCCTGCAGATTCTAGACGCACATCAAATTCTCTTGCTTTGATACCAGATGAAGGAAAATGATGAATATTTTATTCAATGCCTGATCTTACAAACAAAAGAGCAAGCCAATATAAAGCCCACAAGAACAGATTACATAGGTAGCTTCCGAGAACGATTACACAATGACGATTAAAGTGCCAGTAACCATAGGCGTGAAATGAATGTATTAATTAAGCTAACATTCATGTCCTATGGCCAAAATGAGGTGATTGTAATGTGCCTCCTCCTTAAGGTGTGATAACACTACTAGGTGTTGAATGAGTTGTTACGATAGTCAAGTGAATTACATCAAGTGAACTTAGATGATTGTTCATTCTTAGAAACATCGTGCTCCATATAAATATCATCCCTCACCTTTCCTATCTAAAAACATCCTTTCATGGAATCAAATTCATGATTCTCATACATGTTTTTGCTCATGTCTCTTATGGAGACAAACAATGCCTTAATACTTCACAAATAATGGTCCTTGATAACTGGTGACATGACTAGCTCATTTTAGCTTGTTCGAAGGGTGTTCAATTAACTACAAAATGGCCAAAAATGCATTTTTAGGCCTTCAAAGGAAGTAGTCTCTCATAAATACTAAATGAGTCGATTGATCACCTTAAACACTATTCCCTACAAACTAAAACACGTTGAATGATCTTTTTAGGACTTTCCTTTGGGTGAGGGTTTATGATTTAGGGTTTAGGGTTTATGGCTTAGGGTTTAGGGTTTAGGGATAAGGGTTTAGGACTTAAGGTTTAGATTTTAGGGTTTAAGGTTTAATGTTTAAGGCTCATAGTTCTTTATATTTTAGGGTTTAGGGTTTAGGTCTAAGGGCTTAGGGTTCATGGTTTAGGGTTTATGGTTTAGGGTTTAGAGTTTTGGGTTTATGGTTCAGTGTGTTAAGGGTTGAGGGTTTAGGTTTAGGCTCAAGGTTCAAGGTTTAGGGTTTAGTGGTCAAGGTTGAGGGTTTAGGGTTTATGGCTTAAGGTTTAGGGTTTAGGGTTTAGGGATCGGGGTTAAGGGTTTAGGGGGTTTAGGGTTTTTAGGGTTAAGGGTTTATGTTTAAGGTTCAAGGTTTAGGTTTTTCGTTTTTAGGGTTAATATTTATGTTTGAGGTTTAAGGTTTAGGATTTTGGCTTAGGGCTTATGGCTTAGGGCTCAAGGTTTAGGGTTGAGGGCTTAGATTTTAGGGTTTAGGGTTTAGGGCTTTAGGTTTAGGGTTTAGGGGTTTAGGTTTAGTGGGGTTTAAGGTTTAGGTTTTGAGGATTTATGGTTTAGGTTTAGGGTTTAGGGTTAGGGTTTAAAGTTTAGGGTGAGGATTTAGGGGGTTTAGGGTTTAGGATTTAGGGTTTAAGGTTTAAAGGTCAGGGTTCAGGGTTTAGGGAAAAGGGTTTAGGGTTTAGGGTTTAGGTATCAAGGTTGAGGGTTTAGGGTTGAGAGTTGAGGGTTCAAGGTTTAGGGCTCAGGGTTTAAGGTTTAGGGTTGAGGATTTAGGGTTTAGGAGTTAGGGTTTAAGGTTTAAAGGTGGGTTTAGGGTAAAGGGTTCAAGGTTTAGGGTTTAAGGCTCGAGGTTTAGGGTTTAGGTTTTAGGGTTAAGGGTTTAGGTCGTAGAGTTTAGGGTTTAGGGTTTAGTGTTTAGGGCTTAGGTTTAGGGTTTAGGGTTTAGGGTTTAGGGTTTAGGGATTAGGGCTTAGGGTTTAGGTTTAGTGCTTGGGGTTTAGAGTTTAGGGTTTAGGGGTCAGGGTTTAGGGTTTATGATTTAGTTTTTAGGGTTTAGGGTTTAGGATTTAGGGACCTTTAGGATTTAACATTTAGGCCTTAAGGTTTAGGGTTTATGATTTAGGGCTCAGGGCTCAGGGTTTAGGGTTTAGGGGTTAGGGTGCATGGTTTAAGGTTTATGACTCAAGGTTTAGGGTTCAGAGTTACGGGTTTAAGGTTTAGGGGTTAGTTATGGGTTTAAGGTTTAGGGTTAGAGATCAAGGCTCTAGATTTAGGGTTTAGGGCTCAGGGTTTAAGGTTTAGGGTTTAGGGCTCAAGGATTAGGGTGTAGGGTTCAAGGCTTAAGGTTTAGGGTTTATGGTTTAGGGATTAGGGTTTAGGGTTCATGGTTCATGTTTTATGGCTTAAGGTTCGGGGTTTAGATTTATTGGTTTAAGGTTTGGGGTTAGAGCTCGGGGCTTTGGATTTAGTATTTAGGGTTTAGGGCTTAAGGCTATTGGCTTAGGGTCTCCAGGGTTACGAGTTTAGGGTTATGGGTTTAGGGTTTAGGTTTTAGGGTTTAATATTTAGTGTTTAGGGTTTAGGATTTATTATTTTGGTTTTAGGGTTTAGGGTTTAGGTCTCATGGTTGAGGGTTAAGGGTTTAGGTCACAGAGTTCAAGGTTCATTGAATTTGTAGGCAAAACATTCAAAGAGAGTCATCAAAATTTGATGTTTTTCATCTGTTGATATTTTGAAGGAGGGAAATGTCATATTCCTAACTATCCAATCCTTCCAAAGACCCCAGTAGTCCTCAATCCTTGGATGTATAGGGAGACATTGTTACTTGGCTTCCATTTATATGATGAAGATATTTGTAAATTCATGTTATGACCTCTAAATCTATATGAATTTCAAGTTGCTTGGAAATCACATCACACCCTTCACTAGGATTGATGACTACCCCTATCTTTTTGTTCAGGGATTTTGAAAACATCCATGGGTTTATCATATAAGGAATTATCAATGAATGGAAGGTCACTAAGTCATAGGCTAGGTAACTCCTATTTAGAACTAAACAAGAAAGATTTACTAGGTGATTGATAACCCCTTAGTGTTCTTAGCCATTCCCCTATTTCTATGCTTATTTTGAACACTTTAGGAAGTTCTGTCAAATTTACTATCCATTCCAATAGAACACTTGAACTTTATCTTTCTCCGAGAGGAGAGGATACTATAAGAAATTCAATTATGATCCTACACACTTCGCATTGATATATTTTATATGTTTCTTTTGTTTCCTTTAAGATTAATTTTTTTGTGATGATGGCTATTTTTTCCAGCTTCCAATGGGTCATCTAGCTTGCATAATACCATACATGGAAATATGAGAAATGTGAAATTTGTTTCAGAGTGTGAATAAATTTACATTCAAGAGCACAAGTATATGTGGGGAGAAACACATTTGGAAGAGATTGTAATATATGCATTACAAGGCACAAGGTAGATGTCATATCCATTTAGTTACTTGTCCCACCTCTCATAAACAAGGTAGTTCTATAAAGCAGACTCAATGATGGTTCTAGGCACGAGACTAGGAAATATTGATGAAATATGGTTTAGGGTTTGGGTTTAGGGTTTAGGGTTTAGGGCTCATGGTTTGGTTTAAGGTTTAGGTTTAGGGTTTAGGGTTCAAGGTTTAGGGTTATGGTTTAGGATTTAGGTTTTAGGTTTAGGGTTTAGGGTTTAGTGTTTATGGTTAGGGTTTATGGATCGAGGTTAAGGATTTAGGGTTTAAGGTTTGGGGTTTAGGGTTTAGGGTTTAGGCTCATGGTTCAAGGTTTAAGGTTTAGGGGTTCAAGGTTTAGGGCTATGGTTTAGGATTTAGGTGTAGGTTTAGGGTTTAGGGTTTAGGTTTATGGTTAGGGTTTATGGTTAGGGTTTATGGATCGAGGTTAAGGATTTAGGGTTTAAGGTTTAGGGTTTTAGGGTTTTGGGTTAAGGATTTAGTGTTTAGGGATAAGGGTTTATGGTTTATGGTTCAGGTTTTAAGGTTTATGGTTTAAGGTTTAGGGTTTAGGGTTTAGGATTTAATGTTTAGGGATTAAGTTCTAGGGTTTATGGTTTAGGGTTTAGGGTTTAGGGTTTAGGGTTTAAGGTTTAGGGTTTAGGTTTAGGGTTTAGGGCTTAGGGCTTAGGTATAGGGTCTAGGGTTTAGGGTTTAGATTTTAGGGCTCAGGGATAAGGTTGTAGGGTTCAAGGCTTAGGGTTTAGGGTTTAGGATTCAGTGTTTAAGGTTTAGGGTTTAGGGGTCAGGGTTTAGGGTTTAGGATTTAGTTTTTATGGTTCAGGGTTTAGGGTTTAGCATTTTAGGCTCATGCTTTAGGGCTTATGGCTTAGGGTTTAGGGCTTAAGGCTCAGGGTTTAGGGCTCATGGGTAAGGGATGAATGTTTAAGGTTTAGGGTTTGGGGTTTAGGTTTTAGGGTCTAGAGATCATGGTTAAAGGTTTAGGGTTTAGGGTTTAGGGCTCAAGGTTTATAGTTTAGTGATTAGGTTTATGGCTTATGGTTTAGGGTTTCGATTGTAGAAGTTAAATGCTAAAAGATTTAGGCTGAATGCTCAAATCCTGAAAAATTACCAATGTACTGACCAAATTATACTTTAAAAAACTATCTCCTAAACCATGACTCATGGAGCTGTGAGACTAATTCCATAAGGCGCAGAGTGACCTAATTTCTTATATTTACATAAATAAATTTAAAGTATAAGAAATAATAAAAAAATAATATTTTTATATTTTATTATTTCTTATACTTAAACATTTATTTATGTAAATAGAAGCATGTCAAAAGCATACATAATGCTTATACTTACATAACGTATACGCATTAATGTAACACGTTATGTGTTATGTTTATACAACATAGAACACGTACACGTTACGTAATGCGTGTACGCATTTTTTTTTCTCTTTTCCCAAGCCATGCCTCAAGGCTTGGGATCCGGTTTGGATCCCCAAGCCTAAGGCATGGACCTGCACAAACACAACAAACAATGAGTTTTTACAAGAAAATGTAAAAATGACACTTCCTCTATGATAAATCAAAATAAAACAATCGATCCATTTTAAAAAATTATACCATGACGTAGAGCAAAGTCTCTTCTTTCTAAAAATATATTTTTCAAATTTTTTGACTAATATAAGGTTTCCATATTATTTATTTTCTAACTATGCCTTTTTATAGCTATTTTTTGAAGTGTAAATATGTCTATCTTTCATGGTGTATCTTTTTTTGGGTGATCGAAATTTAAAAAGAATTATACTAGCCCAAACTAGGCATAATTCTATACATATTAAAAAAAAAATCTAATTTTTGATATTTTTTGAGGTAGTTGGGGGGGCACGATCGGAGCTCCGTTATTTTTCAAAACATAAAATTTTTGTACTAGAAAAATCATAAATAAAAAAATATTCACTAAAAAATCTAAAAAAATGGAGCCCAAACTAGATGCTCCTAGCTATCTTTTTACTGAAGGGTTTTCAAAAATACTAAATGGTGCTAAAAAAATGGTGGGGGCACGAAAGTCACTCTATTATGTT
This sequence comes from Taxus wallichiana var. yunnanensis, assembly GCA_018340775.1. Classification (NCBI taxonomy): domain Eukaryota; kingdom Viridiplantae; phylum Streptophyta; class Pinopsida; order Cupressales; family Taxaceae; genus Taxus; species Taxus wallichiana. The sequence goes on from CM031233.1 coordinate 174,718,026, forward strand.
TTTAAACAAAAATAGTAGCATCTGTTGGTATTTTAGTTGTTTGACCCACTTAAACTTATCCGTTTTCAATAAAATTTAGTAGCTTAGAAACTAGACTCAAAATTCTACGATTCATATTTCTACAACATCTTCCAATTTTGAGTGTAACTATTTCAAAAAACTTGTACAAGTTGAAGTTTTGTTTTTAGAAAAATGCGTCCACTTAAGACCACCTTTTGGAACCCCAGATTGGTGCACTTACCCCCACCCGATTTCAAACCGCCAAAATATAGTATATCAAAGCCATGATATTCCTTATGCCTCCCCAAGTACCCCTTATTCCTCACATTTCCTTATGCCTCCCCAACCTCTTATGGCACCCCATAACGAGTAAAGAAATGCAAGCTATTTCTTTGTAAGGTGGAACCCAAATCCCAACTCCCTCCACCCTTATACCTCCCTAAAACACACTTGTGCCTCCCACAAAATAAACCCCATAGTCTTCTCCTACACCATTCCTAGGCCATCTACCCAACAGCCCACAAACATGCCAAAACATTCATACATTAACATTTACATTCATAAAAGAAGAGCATTTCAAGAGCCAAGCTCCTACCTCTCCATGATGGAGTTGTTCCAAGTTCCAAAACAACAAGCTTTATCCCAATGTAAGAAATCCAAATCAGCCAAGCACAAGCATGCAACAATCTTCCAAAAACTTCTTCAAAGAAAGAGCTCCCAAAACAACAAGGAATTCACCCAAGAATGAAGTCTCCAAAAATGAAGCAACCCAAAACAAGGCAAGGAATTCAAATTTTATAGAAGAGGGAAGGGAAGAGGATGAGGTGGGTCCATGTAGGATGTCACATCACACATCCTCAACCCCAACCCCCAAAGTCAACTTCATTATCCAAAGCATAATAAATAGGTGAGTGAATAATATGAATGGTTTACTTACACACTCAAATCCAACCCACAACCCAAAGGACTGAAATTAAATCATGTAAGAAAAGTGCAATTAAAACCTACCATTTTCCTTCTCAAAAAGCATTATAAAAGTCTAATCTCAACTCTCCAATTGTAGGTATGGTTGGTGATTAAATTTAAGAGGTATGGGACAAGTTTAACTTGTCCCACAAGCCTCCAAAATCAGCCTCCAAGGACAATTTCGAATTTCCAAAATGGTGGAGTGTTTCACACTCAAAACTTAACTTACACATCACTTACTCATCTCTTACAACACTTTAATTCAAGGCCAACAACTCTATTAATTGCTTTCTTATGACATGTTTTAATTAATTAAATTAACAACATGATTACTCACAATATTACACACCATTTAATGAATAATGAAAAGGGTAAAAACACCACAAAATAAACACATCTAAACATAAACAAAGTGACCAAAATAAAAGAAATACATAAAACCCTTGGTCACAATTAAAGGTGACCCCCATGGGAATCCCTAACACGCACAAACAAATACTAGTTGCCATGGTGACCTTGTTGAATTCATGTAGAATTCTAATGTGGTTGGTCTCCAATCCCTAGATGTTTGTTGTGATTTAACTGCAAAACAGAAATACCTCCTTTGGCCTCGTGGCCATATCAGAACATCAAAATAATATAAATATAATTCCCAAAATCATTTAGATATATGAATCAAAACAACATCAAAGCAATCTAACAATATCATTTATAGTTTTATCAACAACTATATCATCATCCAATAATTTCCATTTCTAGGTCTACTCACAATATCCAAATATCACAAGTTTGAACAACATCCATTATATAACCATGTCAAACAGTATATCATCATCAACATATAAAATGTCTCTAATAATCATCATGCATCATAACTAAATCAAGTCAACAATAATCCATGATCTAACATCTAACATCATACTATAATAAAGTCCATAATCATGTCCATAATATAATCAAAGTATCATGATTAGTATCAAAAAGGTGTCAAAGGGAAGTGGGCACTACAATTATCTTTAACATTTGAAATCTCCTCCTTGATCTCTTTCTTCATCTCCTCTCTTTCTCCTGCAATGATTTGGTCCCTCAAATTTAACTTCTTCAACACACCGCTTTTGATAATTCTATTACACCTCTATGATGAGATTTCTATTAATATATTTTTTTTAAAACATGGTAAGAATGGCTCATTTCTAAGATCCATAAATTTAAAAAAACATTATGTGAAGTAAATGAAATCATCAAATGATTTCCATAGGACACTAAACTTCCAAATATTATAGGTGGTTCTTATCCTACTATCCAATTACTCTATATACACATGTGTGTACAACAAAAATATTATTCCATAATTCAAACCCAAAAATGGAAATGTTATATTTGACAATATTAACGTGATCAGTTTTTAGTGTGGTAACCCAATTTTTATCCTCATGCTTTTCGCATCGGGATCACCCACAATTCTATCTGATGGACTCACCTCCTCCTTCCAAATCTGGGAACCGCTTCCTAGTTTCCTCGATTATAATCATAAATTCACCACAGGATACCGTGATTTGAATTCACCATGTGCCATCCATTTCCATTTTGAGCCTATTTAATCAATTCATAGTCACCACTATTGACTAATCTTTACGTTAAGAATTATAACTATATCTTTGTATTTTCCTTCATCATTGGGCCACTTATTCCTCTGCACACTAACATGGCACTGAGGAAGGGGAAGGGACTTATTATTTAATACAAACATTACCACAGCATGAGGAAAATAGTGATGAAACAGAGAGGTCTTTTTCTGCAAGAAAATGTTGGATGTAAGGGGAGAGGGAGTGTAATTGAGGATGATTAGCCGTAACAATGAATATAATGATGATCGGCAATGATGAATAGAATATGGGTTTTCAAGAATTTTGACATTAGATTGGTCTATCTCCCAACTAATATGAATATATTTATTTGAAAAATGTTAATAGATATCAACTTCAAGGTTCTTATCTTGAATTCTATATATAACACATTGATTAATAATCTTTATGTTCTTATCATATTTCAAATTTTTAAAATAAATATTTGGGAAGAAAGGAGCCAAAACATTTCTATATAGTCAATATATTACTATTTTTATTTGACAATCTCAAAATAACCAATAAATAAATAAAATTGACAGTGAAAAGAACATCAAATATAATGCATAATATAAAAACTTATTAATTAAAATACTAAAACCACTTAATGATAATTGTAGTGCCCACCATAAAATAAGATCAAAATAAAATATAATAAAAAAATAATTTGTGAAGTGACGTGGAGGAGAATTGAAGGAGGTTGGTGGGTGAGTAAGAAGGGAGGTAGCGTGAGGTAGGAAGTGGCACATGGAAGGAGATAGTGCAGGGCATGGGCCACCCAAAGGACCCATCTGACCTGTCATTTCCTTTGCATAATGATAAATTATTATCTTTTTTTGAGATCTGCAGGCATTGACCACACAGAAACCCAAATCAACATTGTAAGTTTAATAGTAATGGATAGTTGCAACGAGGGAAGTGGGAGATGGAAATCAATGGTGGATGGCATTGGCTTTGGAGCTATTCTAGTGTTTGAAAATTAAAATAATGAGGCAGCTTCCCACAAGTATATGGTTATGGTAGTACACAAGAGACATGTTTAATGCCACAAAACACACACAAGAAAGACATGAGAAAAGTTGGGTAATTTTTTCAATTGTTCTTTGAAGTCTAAATGACACCACAAGAGATCACAATGGGCCACAACTACTCATGATAGGTTGGGAAAAACATTGACCACATAGGCAACAAGGAATCATACCACACCCATCACGAACAATTCACTATTCTCTTGAAAAGAAACAATGTAATAGTCCATCACAATACATAGTTACAGTTAAGGACATTTTATGGTGTAAAATATTTTAAGGTAAAGTATTTACTAAAAACATCTTTCAAGACCTAACTTTATGATCTAGAAGATTCATGATTTGATTCGAACAATTCTTTTTACAAAGGTGAACTTATTTCTTTTATACTATTGACTAATTAGCTTAAGATCAAGTTTTCAGAAAGAGGATCATCTATAATATGTCAATAACTTTCTTAATTCGTTGATAAAAAGAACATTTTCCATTTCTCACAAGGTTACTTATTCATACTCAAGCTATTGAATCTTGTTTCCTACCTCCATTGCACAAGGTGATGAGTGCAAGCTCCAGTTGAGGGGAAAGTACCATTTAGTTTTAGCACTATAACCTCCTTGTGCAAGGATCAAACATTTAACACAACAATTAAGAGAAGATTACAAAGCACTTTGGAAGAAGTTAGAGGAAGAAGATCAAATTGGATTCATCTTTAAGATCTCATTAGTTATTAACCAGGATTTGATTAGGCTAGGAATTTATCTAGAATGATTAAAGGTTTCACTTAGGCTTCACTTGATGAGATTGACATAAGTATACAAATTACGTTTTCAAAGGGTGAGATAGATTGAATGGTTTCTAATCAGTCTCCTCCTACTTATTATGACCTTATTATCTTCCAAAATCTAATAATTGATTTCACCTTAAGATTGTTTAAGAACTCACCAAAAAAAGGATAATGTTGATTAGTTTAGCTTGGAGGAAAAAAGGTATAATTTTTTTATTACAAAAGATAGTTTCCTCTTTGATCACTTAAGGGCTCAAATGTTATCAAGTAGATCACAACTACATTAATTTATTCATATATATATATATATATACAAATTTTATAAGGATTATCCAACCATTTTATTATGCTTAGAATTGCATTGTTACTATGTCCTAGAAGGGTTTACAACACAACATTTTATCTCAAGAGAAAATTTTACCATTACTCTCTTGTGAAAACTATACATGGTTACATCAACTCTTTCCAACACGACGCACAACCCAAAGGGACAAAACAATTCTATGGAACTATGACTAGGGAACAAGAGAGTAACAACATTGATCAAGCAACGCTATACTATTCTTAGAATTCCTATAATCCATTAAAACCACTCATAACAATGTGGTGATCCATTTTTTTAATATTTTCCATGATAGAAAAAACAAGCCAAGGTTTCAAAAGTTAAGACAACATTACTCCACAATACATTATACTAAGACACTAACCCTCTTCTAAAATTTCCATGGGACCCTTTCTAGAGTTTTACAACATAAAAAGTATTTGTACAAAAGAACTTCACAACCAAGATTGATGTAATATTCTACAAGTCTTTCCCTCATCTACTCACAAAGATCCATCTGTAACAATTAATAACCTAAGTTAGTTCACGAGAACTGAGAAAGATAAGACTACACATAGCAACAATAAGCTACTATCTAACAATATCAAGAAAGGAAACATTCTATTCCAAGAATTGGATCAAAGCTCTAAATACTAACAACTCCTTAAGTTATAATAAAATTTCCACCATGCCAATCTAAGAAGAAATTCTTATACTTCAGTTATGAACATTGTCTCAAAAGCAATGAAAGTTTAACAATCATTTGAGAAGGGACCATTGGCTTGATAAGTTAGAAACAAACAATCTAGTGTAACGGGTTTTCGATTAATTAAACAATTAGGTTATAAGATTGAGAACTGATATTCAAACCAACAATCTAAAATCATCAAAAGGTACCAAAAGCACAAGCTACGATACTAAATTTCTAAAATGACAAAATTGAACAATTAATCTAGGAGGAACCACGAGGATTCAAAGGTTAAACACAAAAATTCGAGTGTATTAAAATTTCAATCATGTAATCATATAGATTATATGATTGAAATCTAATACATGACCACCACTCAACATTTTTTAAAAGGGAAGGCAAATAAATACTAGTTTTGCCATTGACTCCAAGGAATTTCACAATCATTCAAGAAGAGGCCACTGCCCTTATAGGCTAGTAACAACAAGCGAGAGTAAAAGAGAGTTCCATCATACAAGTTAACATTTTAAACATAAATCCAAGTTTTATAACACTATGGATTTCCAAACCTCCTCACTAAGTCTATAGTTTTAGTATAAATAAAATGGATCACCCCTTTCCATCACAAGTTCTTTTAACGTACCCCTCGTTACCAAACTCAAACTACTCTAAAAAAATTGCATTTACATGAATCACCATATGCCATAATCTTAACAACAACTTCAGTCATAATTCAACAATGTATCTATAAAATATAAATACCTCCAAATGTCCCTAATAATCTTAATAGTTTCTATCATGATTCAACAAGATATCAATCTATATATATGTCAACAAAATGTCAATAACAATATTAATGATTTTCCACAAAAATCGGCGAGCTAAAAAAAATATGTACCATCGAATGTCATCCAAAGTATCATAAATTAATCCTTGGTAGTTCTAAAAATAAAAGAGTACTATCCATAATTACACATAAAAACTTCAAACCTTGGTACCTACAATTTTAGCTGTGGTTCAAGCTTCATAAGGAACGGTCAAATTGCCTCAAAAGGAAAACCTTAAGCATCTTAAACCTATACTAATGATCATCAGGCAATTGGGTATATGTCAAGTACCATAATCAATCCTATAGTCATATCCATGGTGCAAAATACCTAAAATAACCAGGTACCTTCGCCATGATTCTCCCTTCATACTTAACACTAACCATAGAGGTCAACCACACATAAATTTTTATAAACCTACGTGATGGATTGGAGGGAACATTTATTTATTCCGAGAAAAGAGAATATGGAGGTCTAACAGACCTCAAAAACCACACCACTCCATGGTTGGGCAACACCAAAGAAACAACTGACATTATGAGATTTGTTGTCATAATCCAAAAGGGTGATTAAGTGTCCATAAAACTATAGTCAACCCGGATCGGGTTCCATCTAGTGGTTGTTTGCTAAAGCAAGGTTGTCATAACCCACGTGAACTATGCTCAACATACCTGTAAACAAAAGGTAAAACTACACTAGACTTGATTCCACTAATCCATTTTATTTAAGGAAAAATAGAGAAGGGGAGGGGGTTATAAACCTAGATGATAAATACAACTCACACACCCGGAAGAGGCATTCTCTGATAAGGTAACTACTAGAATAACCATATCTAAAAGTTCACATAAATAGGAGCAACTCAATTATCCAGGAAGAAAATCAAATCCAAATATAATAAGGCCGTATGAAAAGCAAAGAGGTTTATAAACAAAGAAAACACTATTTATAAACAAAACAAAGGCTTGCTTTCACAATAGAAAACACTATTTATAAACAACATGACAAACTTGATACTCAAACCTAGAAATACAACTAATAATGGTAGAAGGTTGATCATTCAAGCATGAAAATGCAACATCCAACGTAGGAGGAAATAAATCTATGTTGTACAATATTACACTTGTAACTATTGTTGCTAACACAAGCAAATTTCAAGAGGAACAAAGAGATTTACTAGCAAGGCATCCAAACCTACAACAAAAGCAACATAGATAAAAAAATTTTAGGGAAAAGAAGGTTCTATTTCATGATATTTTTAAATCTTAGACATTTTAGCTATGGTAGATTTCTCTTTCCTATTTCTCTAGCTTCTACAAGTCACCCAAGCACCTCACAACCTCGCAACAACAAACCCCAGGTTGAATCTCTATCCCCATACATGTTGGGCACCAAAAAATTCACTCACTCCCACGTTGGCACAGGAAGGGAGTTCCAAGATCCACAAGTTGCATATGTCTGAAGAAAGGTGGACTAGGGTAGGTTAAAAAGAAAACAGGTCTGAAATTACGAATCCACAAAACAAAACTAGTGGCCAGCAGGGAAGAAAGTAATGGGTGAGGTTCCCAACCACCCACAAAATGCCAATAAAAACCAAAAACAAGGAGAAATGGAGTCCAATAGTCCCCATGCCAACCAAGAAGGATAATTTTCCATAAAGAATGGTAGGTCGGTGGGTGAAATATCTCCACAAAGTTTACCAATAAATTTTCCATTAATTTCAAAGCATTTGTTGAGCAAGGGCATGGGGGGACTAGTGGTTGAAGCTTCAAATGCAAACACAAGACTATGACCAACCATGGCACCAACAACAGGACATCCTCTTCATTTGCACAAACCGAGGCTCGGTCTATGGGAGCGACCAACAAAACAATAAAATAGCTTAACGATAATTAATAATAAAATTGATAACAATCGAAAATAAAATAATAATAATAAATAATTGTCGATCAATAATTAAAATAATAATAAATATAATTATTTTACAACTTAAAATAATTATTAATCATAATCATAATGGTCGAAAGTTAAGCTCGATAATTAATAATAATAACCAAAATCGACAATTCATAATAATTTTTATTATGTGGATATTCCTTTTAACCGGACACGCCCTAACAACACTAAACAAGCCACCTCCTTGGATTTGAGAACACAATTTTCCTTTAATAGGGTAATCGTAAAGGACGTTATAGAGGCCCTCCACTAGAAGCATTGACAAAGACATGGGGAGACAAGATGGGGAGGAAGGATGTTAATCCTTCTTTGTCTAACAACGTCTAAGACAACTAATGGTCAAGCAAGAACTGAAGGGCACACTTAAGAAACCATTTAATGCATTCGAAGGAAGGAAAAGAGGTAAGCAACAGGATCATAAATAAAGATGAAAGCAATGGTTAAAATTTCTGAAGTAAACATTGAATGGGGCATTTATTCTCCTCCCTTATTCAAAGAAATCATCATCCTCGATTTGACATAACACCAAGGAAGGTTTAAGTTTAAAGGAGGTAAGCAACAAAGAATAAATAAAGATGAGAAAGTACACTTTCATGATATGAACACCAAAGTGTACTACAATAATGGAAGTTTCCACAATTCCATAGATGAAGATTTCACATATCTTATAACAATAGCTACATGAAGATTTCACACGTAGAACAATAGTGTCAACAAAAGCATCAACACCATATCCAAAACATCACTAAACATATCCAACTAACATGAGTAATACATACATAATAATACCACAACCAAAACATCATAACAACTTTGCATACCTCCGAAGAATCAATCACACACACACACACACATGCCTCCCAAATATCTTATGCCTCCCTCAAGTCTCTTATGTCTCCCTCCCTTAATCTCTTATGCCTCCTTCAAGTCTCTTATGCCTCCCTCAAATAGTAATAATAAATAAATTTTCCTTTTCGCTCCCCAAAGAGGCCGGTTTCTCTATAGCCCTAAGCACATAGAGTCCAAACACCCCTAACCCAAGTGACATAATAACTCATGGTTTGACAACCCACTAGTTATTTGTAACTCATTGGGGCATACCCCTATAAAATGAAGTGGGTCCATAGGTCCAACCATTCCATGGTGCATCACATGACCCTATTCAACACATCACGATAATAGAACAAACATAGAAATCGATTCAAATTCCAAGTGGCAAAGTACAAGCCTTGGAAAAGGAGGTAAAATTTTAAAATTTAAAAGAAGATCCAAATCCAAGCAAAAAATGGCCAAATAGCCATAGTTAGTGCAAAACTCTGCATGTTAGTACCACAAACCAAGGAAATGCCCAAAATATAAATATGACAATCAAGAAAACTGTTGGTCCTTACAAAAATAAAATAAAAGTTCAATTTAAAAATAAAATACATATATAAGAATAACACATTGCGATGACTATGTCACCCTATCAGCCACCAAGGGGGTACTCAACGAGTTACTGGCACTCAGAACATTGAGCCTCAGCTCATAAAATAACATATCAATAATACAACTATCATCATCTCTATCTGAATCATCCCACCACCACTTCGACAAGGCTAAACACAGTCATAGCTACACTTAGGTTATATCCATAAAATAACCACAAGGAGAGAGAGAAATAAGAATAGGTCATCATCTATGGAACCAAAGGTCGGCTTGAGTTACTGGCCCATGGTACATAATTCCTCACTCCAAACATACACTTTTACCAATTTCCCTTAGGATCGGTTAGTGTAAGGTTCACGACATAACACGTATGCACATTACTAACACAATGGAGGTTCACACACATTAACCATAGTGTCTTACGCATGGCACCAATACATGGTATATCACATACATTACATTCACGGTTTAAAAACACCACATTACCACATACAACACCCAAAGTGCAAGCATTACACAATAGGGATCATATACCCACCATATGTCCCTAAATCATAACATGAATCATTACATATCACATGAATTACAATTATGATGAGCACAATTATAACATACAATCAACTTCCATATAGCATGGGGATACACATTTCTACACAAATGATAATGACATCATTATGAAATCTAGTTCACTACAAACCAACCTTGTCATACAACACATCAACACACCCACCCATCACAATTTCCAAAAGGATCCAACACTCCAAAATCAAAAATAATATTACTTTCACACACACAATAAGATGGTACATCACACTCAAATTCTTAGATAATTCATGAAAAAGAGAGAGAATACTCTCATCTCCAACACATCAACATGCTAATAGTTAAGCACTAAGTGACATACACAACATGTGCGCTCACAATATCACAATTATGAAATAGTTCACATTACGCTTATATCAAATTACACTTCCAATATCCACAACAATCACATAACACCATCACAACTCCAATCTATCCCATACATTCGAGAGCATGAACCTCCACTCGTATACTAAGTGTAACAACCGTAAAACACACACATGAAAGACATGGGAAAGGTCGGGTAAATATTTTTTTTTTAAAGTCTAAACGACACCACAAGAGATCACAATGGGCCAAAACTACTCACGATAGGTTGGGAAAAACATTGACCACATAGGCAACAAGGAATCATACCACACCCATCACGAACAATTCACTATTCTCTTCAACAAGGCACAATGTAATAGTCCAACCACAATACACAATTACAATTAAGGACATCCCACGGTGTAAAATATTTTAAGGTAAAGTATTTACTTAAAAACGTCTTTCAAGACCTGACTTTACGATCAAGAAGATTCATGATTTGATTCGAACAATTATTTTTACAAAGGTGAACTTATTTCTTTTATACTATTGACTAATTAGCTTAAGACCAAGTTTTCAGAAAGAGGATCATTTATAATATGTCAATAACTTACTTAATTCGTTTGATAAAAATAAAATTTTCCATTTCTCACAAGGTTACTTATTCATCCACAAGCTACTGAATCTTGTTTCCTACCTCCATTGCACAAGGTGATGAGTGCAAGCTCCAGTTGAGGGAAAGTACCATTTAGTTTTAACACTATAACCTCCTTGTGTAAGGATCAAATGTTTAACAACAATTAAGAGAAGATTACAAAGTACTTTGGAAGAAGTTAGAGGAAGAATATCAAATTGGATTCATCTTTAAGATCTCATTAGTTATTAACTAGGATTTTATTGGGCTAGGAACATGTCCGAGAATGATTAAAGGTTTTTCATCTAGGCTTCACTTGATGAGATTGACAATAGTAAAGGAAGAAGAGGCCAAAAATGATAAAACATATATCTTCCCTAGCAACTATTGGATGCTCAATTATGATGGTGCAAAATGTCGTTTCAGTGCTAGGGAAGGCATGATTCTAACTTCCCCTGAAGGAAAGGTCATACCCTTCACCTTTAAGCTTAATTTCTAGTGCACAAACAACGGTGCTGAATAGGAGGCTCTTATTCTTGGTCTTATCGTAGCCAAGAGGATGAGTTTTTGCAACATTAGGGTTTTAGGTGATTCCCGACTTGTTGTAATCGGGTCTCAAAAGTTTATGAGACTAGAGTAGTTTATCTACAACTCTATAAGCCTGACATGCTTGACCTTAGAAATTTTTTTGATTTCATATCTATTGAGGTTATCCCACGTGAGAAAAAATTATTAGTTGAATCTATAGCTACTTCCTCTTCTCGTTTTTCTCGAGTGGAATTTTGAAAGAAATCGAGTTCACTGCTTCGGTAAGATCTCAACCTCTACTTCGAATAATTCCAACTAATCTAATTCGGCATATGTCAAGGTGAGAATGAGCCCGCCACTATGGAATTTGTAGATAATGATGAGGTAATCCTAGGATTCCTCAATGCATACATTGATCTTCACCTCGCTCACCATAAGAGAGTTTTTCTCTTAGACCTCACCCTTCTTCTTACTTTGGAGATTGCATGTCATATCCTTCATCATCAGAATGTCTTGAGATCAATGAGGTAGAAGAAGAGGAGTTAGAATTACCTCTAACCCCACTTGAATTTGAAGAGGGTAATGCATCTTTTATTAAAGGGACTATAGATATTAATATAGGGATGAAGGAGGATCAAAATATCTTGAAGATTCATTCATCTCTTACTCCATATGAGATAAAATCACATACAAAGGTGCTCAAGGAACACTTAAAAGCCTTCACTTTTAGTTACAAGGAGATGACATGAATTTCTCCCCATGTTGAAGTACATAACCTAGTAACCAAGCCGGACGCTAATCCCATAAAGAAAAAATCAAGACCTATGAAGCTGAAAGTATCTTGATAGTCAAATAGGAGGTTAATAAGCTCCTACAGTGGGATTCATTAAACCAGTAGACTACTCAATGTGGGTTTCAAACATAGTCCCCGTTCTTTAAAAAAATGGGAAAATTTGTATGTACATTGATTTTAGGGACATAAACAAGGAGTTTCCTAAAGGTGATTTTCTGTTTCTTTCCATTGATGTTATCAGATACAACACTTGGATATGAGTTGTTGTCACTTATGGAAGTTTTTTCAGGTTATAACCAAATTAGGATCTCGAGGAGGATTAAGAAAAGATAATTGTTAGTGCAGAATCACAACACCCCTGAATGGCCCGGGTGTGGAGTGGGGCATTCGGTGTGATTACACAACATGGGACCATCTCTCAAGCTGTGGGACTTGCAAACCTGAGATGGCCCTCCGGAGAAAGCCGGTTCTTGCTTCCTAATCTACCTGCCACAAGCTACTCCAAAGGCAGAAAAGTCTAACTAATCCTAATCTAACCACTCCAAGGGGACAAAGAGAAAGAGAGAGGGTGAAAGAGCCTACACTAAGCGGTGATACACCAGAAAAGGAAGTGCGATATATTTTGTTGAGGGAGAATGGAACAGGGGCACATGGGAGCAAACATGAGATAGAGAGGCACAAAGAAATAATAGAACAATGCTAAGGGTTGAAAGAGTCACAAAGCAAGATTTTATTGCTCCATAAGGTGCACAGACTATTACATGCAAGTGCTCGAGAGGAAAAAATAGGCTCTCCGGGAATTAGAGAAGGCCTACAACTCAAATGGAGTCAGGAAATGACTTTGATAGAGTTTCCTTACACCCAGAATGTCTCCCCTTCTCAAAATGAGAAGTGTTACAATATATAGAAAGAATAAGAGAGAGAAGAGGGAAAAATCAAATCCTACTTCAACCACCATGGGATACACATTGAATCTTTCCTTGAAAGCTTCAACCACCATCAATAAATTCCCCTACAAATCCACCTACAACTGTCGATTCTGGCTCCCTAACGGATCAAATTAAATCTAGTCTAGTAGTTGAAGAAATTAGATTCTGCATTAATGTCCTGGAAGACGTTTTCCAAATTTTCACCCACCAAATCCTACTAAGAATGATATTTTATGTTTCCATGGTGTAGGGGGTCGAGACATTTCCAAAAAGTCTTCTCCCACCCAAATCTGAGTTTCCAGTCAAAAGATATGGCCATTTGAAATTTTGGGTCACGAGCACGCAATATTTGAATGAGTCTATCTATACAGGTCCATGTGGCATCCCTACACTCATTTGAGTCTTGCCCCCTGCCTTTTCTCTTGAAATCATGCCAGACTGACATGTGGTAGCTTCCGTAGGCTCCTCGGGCTCCTTTGTATTTTCCCCTTAGTCTTTTTTCTTGGCGGGCTAAAAGTCTGACCCTGGACACGTGGAGACTTCGCGCATGTCTGAAAACTACCTCCAGACTTTCCCTTTGAAAGTAGTGCCATTCGACACTTGGCCCCTCCACTTGGCCTACCTTTACTTTGACTATTCAACCCCCAAATCTTTCTCTTTCAGACACGGGAGATGTGGCAAGCCTACGCTCGTTTGAGTTTCGCCTGTGGTCCCACTTTTGAATGTACTATTTGTTAAGATACTTAGCACCCACCGATGAGTCAAAGAATTTTCAATGGCTGGTGCAAATTTTGGGGATCTGGACATGTGGAGGCTTAGCATTTGTTTGGGTTTTCCTTTTAGATTTAACTTTTGGAGATACGTCACTTGGACATTTGACAGATCTCCGCCGACTCTCTATACTTAGCGAATTTCGGGCTCATTCGAGTCGTTTGCAGAGCCGAAGACTTCAATCCTTCGTCATTTCTTTTCCTTTAAGCCTCTAGTTTATGTCACTATTTCTTCTCCCGGACCCGCTATTCCATTTTAGAGCTCGCCTGTAACATGTTTGTTGGATTTGAAGCTCAGGCTCGTTCGTGACGGAGCCATCTTTGCCATGCATGGGGTCATTTGATCTTTTTGCACCTTGCCACTCCATTGTAGAGCCCCTTTGTTGTCTACTTGTAGGATCTGAATGTGATTTCTATAGTTTCTTCTATGTGGGGTGTGGCTAACCAAATTTATCCGATGGGGAAAAATATGGATAACAATTAGTGACTCATGGGGACATCTACCTGCTAGATGAAGGGACTAGTAGCCTTGAAGCATCCATTGGGAATGGTGTCAAGAATAATATTTTGATATTGATTGTTTATTTAAATGAACTCCGATTGCTTGCACTTTCTATGTTCTCGCATGACCCGCGCCTACCCGTATGTCTGCACTCTCAATTTTTTTAAAAGAAAATCTTAGAAATGGAGTTTCTAAGAGTAGAAAATTGTATTGACCTGGGGCTTTCATTCGTCCCTGAGATGGACTGTAGACATTTTGAACTGCATGGTGATATAACCTCAGAGCAACAAAACACAACAACATGCACTATGTACTAAGATCAAATCATACGTGCCTCAAATAAGACATGAATTTTGTGCAAGAGCACTTCTTCTACTAAAAGAAAATCTACTCCTACTCCTAAACTAATTAGAGAGAAAGAAAAGCTTAAACAAATCCTGCCACAGGCAGGGAGAAATAGCTTCCTTTTCTCAAAAGGGGCAACCATGTAAATGATTTGACATTGAATATGGCTGCTTGGATGAGTGAAAACTGACAATAAGCTGGTCCTCCACCCAAATCAACAAGGTATCAACATCAATGGAAAATACCTCCTCAATCTGATTTGCATTGGACTCTGGAGGTGTTGATGGTGACCCTTGGCACTTTGAGGCTCTTCCTCATGCTTAGAAGCAAGCATGACTGGTTTTGGCTTCTCCCTTGGCTCTAATGAAGCCAAGTACCTTATTGGGCATGGTTTGATCCTTTGGATGTGCCCATTATTCTAATTCTTAACTCCAAAAATGGAGTCTTCTTATGGACCTTCCGGGTGGATGATGTGAGAGAGATGATGACATCCTCCTGCCTTTTCCTTTCCTTCTCCTGTTGTAAAGAACATGGAAGATCAAGATCTTCCAACCTTAGTTCCAGAGGGCCATTGTGGGACACAGGCTACTTTTCTTGAATGCTCTCCTCCATGGCAGCAGGCTCATGTGCTTGAAAGGTGAATGATGGAGGAGAAAATGATGTAATCTCCATGGGCTCTTCTCCATCAAAGAAATCCTCCAAGTCAGACAGATAATCTGTCTCCTGGTTGTCCTGTTGCATATGCTCGACCTCCTCCATGGTGTCCTCCTGATCTACAACTTGCTCACCATGGTTCTCTTCATCCTCCAACATAAAGTTTGAAAGCTCAAACTCTTCTTCAACATCAGAGCTTGAAGGGGATGAAGTGGGAGGAAGAACTGAAGGTCCTTTTGTAGCCTGCTCCACACTTGGAGCCTCTGGAACTATATGGTCCTCCTCCATCATGGGTTCATCAATCAAATCAGGCCCTTGAAATGAAAGCAAAGAATCTCCAATGATGCTTTCTTCATTGAGTGGCTTTAACATTGATTTGATCTCTCCTAGCTGCTCCTCTTCAATGGGGCTTGGAGCTGATTGTTCCTCTTCTTTAACTAGTTGTGCAGCTTGGATTAGATCAGCATTCTCTTCAGACAGAGTGCCATTAGGGACACTATATTCAGGGAAAACAAACTACTAATCTTCTTCTTCTTTTTTTTGTTCCTTCTCTACTGCAAACTCAGCCTCAGCCACCACTGGCTCTTTAACCTTGACCTCCTCTATTGGCTTGGCCAACAAGAGGATCTTTATAAACCCAAATTTGGCAGCCCAACTCTTCAAATTGTTGGTCATTTCTTCTTTTGGGCTCCCCTTCTTGCTTTTTTCCTTGACTGGATTCTTGAGTCTCTTCCCAACATGGAATTGGGAAAGCAAGAGGAGTGACAGTTGGGGTTCACTAGTTTTACAATTGTTTGTGGTGGGGAGGGAAGTGGAACTTCTTGTTTATTTGGAGGGGATGACTATTTGGAAGGGAAAAGGACAGAGGAAATGAGGTGGGATGGGAGATTAGGAGATGGAGAAAATAAACTAACACTTGGGGAAACAAGTGAGGGGCTTGACTCTTGATCATGCTGAAATGATAAAGTCTGAGAAAGAGAAAATGAAGAGCTAGGAAGTGGTGGAATTACCCATTGACAAGGTTGTCTCACAATTTTTTCATAAGTCTAAATGTCCTCAATCCTTTGTGTAAGTTAAGGCAGCACTTTAACCATGAAGCCAAGCTTCTCCCGAGAGATATAATGTATTGGAAAAGGGCCTTCCCATGACAAGATGCCCTGTAATCAATCTTGAATGCCTTCATTTGTGTTGTGCAGGCCTCGAGTTACACCATGATAGCCTCCATTTTTGGATCTTTCGCAAAAAACCAACATTTTATTTGTAGAATGTCACCATTATATGCACCCCTTGTTCTTGATAAGCTTCATGGCCAAACTAGTTTTGACCCTGCTCATATGGGTAAGCATAATGGTCCTAGATCTGATTATAATGCTGATTTGGAGGAGTTGGGAAATGCATTGGAGGTGAACTGCATTGTTGTTGTAAGTGTGAGTTCCATGAAGGGAATGAAGTCATGATTGCACAACTTCATGGAATGGGAGAAAATGAAAGATATGGAAGAAGAAAATGGATGAAAATGAGTGGAAATGGATGGAAAAGGTCTGCAACTTAGAGAATGGGTTATTGACTAGATGGAGTCACCAAATGTGCTTTGCATGTGCCTCGATAGGATGAATCTCACCAAGAGCATATCAACTTGATGAAATGAAGTGGTAAGGTGCTTCAAACCTATCCCATTGGGCATGCCAAAATTGTTAGTGTAGAATCACAACACCCCGAATGGCTCGGGTGTGGAGTGGGGAATTTGGTGTGATTACACAACATGTGACCATCTCTCAAGCCATGGGACTTACAAACCTAACATGGCCCTCGGAGAAAGCCGGTTCTCTACTTCCTAATCTACTCATCACAAGCTACTCCAAAGGCAAGGCAGAGTCTACCTAATCCTAATCTAACTGCTCTAAGGGGACAAAGAGAAAGAGTGAGGGTGAAAGAGCCTACACTAAATGGTGATACACCAGAAAAGGAAGTGTGAGATTTTTTGTTGAGGGAGAATGGAATAGGGGCACATGGAGCAAACACAAGATAGAGAGGCACAAAGAAACAATAGAAAAATTCCAAGGGTTGAAAGACGCCACAAAGCAAGATTTTATTGCTCCGTAAGGTGCACAGACTATTACATGCAGTGCTCAGAGGCAAAAATATGCTCTCCAGGTGTTAGAGAAGGCCTATAACTCAAATGGAGTCGGGAAACAACTTTGACAGAGTTTCCCTACACCTGAATGTCTCCCCTTCTCAAAATGAGAAGTGTTACAATATATAGAAAGAATAAGAGAGAGAAGAGGGAAAAAATTGAATCCTGCTTCAACCACCATGGGATACACATTGAATCTTGCCTTGAAAGCTTCAACCACCATCAATCAATGCCCCCTACAAATCCACCTTCAACTCATTGATTCGGCTCCCTAGCAGATCAAATTAAATCTAGTCGAAGTGGTTGAAGAAATCATATTCTGCATTAATGGCCTGGAAGACATTTTCCCAATTTTCACCCACCAAATCCTCGTTAAGAATGATATTTTATGTTTCCATGGCATTGAGGGGCTCAAATGTTTCTAAAACTCTTCTCCCGCCCAAATATGAGTTTCGGTCAAAAGATATGGCCATTTCAAATTTTGGGTCATGCACGCAATATTTGAATGAGTTTGTCTATACAAGGTCCATGTGGCAGCCCTACGCTCGTTTGAGTCTTGCTCCTTGCCTTTGCTATTGAAATCACGCTAGACTAACATGTGGCGGCTTCCGTAGGCCTTGGGCTCCTCAAGCTCCTTTGTATTTTCCCCTTAGTATTTTTTTTTTCGCTAAAAGCTAAAAGTCTAACCCTAGACACGTGGAGACTTCACGCATGTCCGAAAAATACCTCCAGACTTTCCTTCAAGTAGCACCACACCGACACTTGGCCCCCTCCTCCGCTGGCCTCGCCTTTGATTTGACTATTCAACCCATGGACTATGTCCCTTTGGACCTAAGACATGTTGCGAGACCGTGCTCGTTTGAGTTTCCACCAGTGGTCCCGCTTTTGAATGTGCATCATTAAGACACTTGGCACCCTCCACTGAGTCAAAGAATTTTCAATGGCTGGTGCAACTTTTGGGGCTCTGAACATGTGGAGGCTTGGTGCTTGTTTGGGTTTTCCTTTTGGATTTAACCTTTGGAGGTGCGCCGCTTGGACATTTGGTAGCCTCCGCTGACTCTCTATACTTAGCCAATTTCGGGCTTGTTCTGAGTCATTTGTAGAGCCCGAAGACTTCGAGCCTTCACCATTTCTTTTCCTTTGAGCCTCTGGTTTCTAACACTATTTCTTCTCCCCGACCCTGCTATTCCATTTTAGAGCTTTCCCTGTAACCTATTTTGTTGTATTTCAAGCTCAAGCTCATTTGACGAGGTCATGTCTTCATGCATGCACTGGGTCATTTGATCTTTCACAGTGCCCCAACTCCATTATAGAGCCTCTTTTTTCCTACTTATAGGATCTGAACGTGATTTCTCTGGTTTCTTCTATACGGGGGCATGGCTGACCAATATTACTCGGGGAAAATATGGGTAACAATAACTTTTACCACTCTTTGGAGGACCTTTTATTACTCGGTCATGTTGTTTTTCCTGGAAAACGCCAAAGTTACCTATTAACAAACAACGTCTTACATATTCCATGATCTTATTCATAAGATTTTAAAATCTTATGTTGATGATCTACAACTAAGGCAAAAAGTGTCAGTAATCACCCTAGGGTGATTTGCATGATCCTCTCTCATCTCATTGAATATGGGGTAACGTTAAATCCGGAAAAGTGTGTATTCAAAGTGACGGAGAGGGAAGTTGCTGGGATACATTATCTCTTCATGAGGGATCAATGTAGATCTGGAAAATATTCGGGCGGTCCTAGAAATGACCCCACCCTCATACGAGTTAGGCATCAAGTCCTTTCTCGGTAAGTTTGGAGAAATCCATAGGTTCATTCCCAATTTAACCTATGTTGTTCATCCAATTAACAATTTGTTAAAAAAGGATTTTTGTAAGGACTGGACAACTGAGTGTCACGAGGCATTCGAGTCTATAAAACATTTCCTCATATCACCACCCACACTCATGCCGCCAAAAGAGGATTGTCCTCTAATTCTATACTCTTGAGATACCGATGTCTTGCTAGCTTGTATGTTGGCACAAGAAGATGATGATAAACATGAATGTGTCATTTATTTCATTAGTGTACTTTTTAGACTATGAGACATGTTATACGTATGAATAAAAGGAATGTCTGCTATATAGCATTTAACAAAGAGGTTAAGGCATTATATGCTTAACCAGGAAACACGAGTGATTGTTAAGTTTGACCAACTACGAACATTTCTAACTCAAGGTTCCTTATCTAAAAAGGTTGGATGTTTCCTCATGTTGATGGGTGAATTTGAACTCACCTTCATCAATTAGAAATTCGTTAAAGGATAAATTATCACTAACAAGTCGAGATAACATAATAATTGATCATCGAGGAGCTAGTAGACCTAGATTTCCTTGATGAGTGTGTGTTTTATGTGGAAACAAATCCTCCCATTACATCGTGTCCATGGTATTCTGATATCATTAATCACATTATGGACCAAGCATATCTCGATAAATCAACCTCATAAAGGTGGAAATTATGCATAATAGCTGCCAAATATGGATTTATAAAAGAAGTGCTCTATCACAAAGTTCTACACCCTTAACCTATTACTTGTATTAGGATACGAGTAGCTGACTCGTGGCTTACCATATCATTTTATTATATCATTTATAATTTTTATGCTTAGTAGGATGGCCTTGGTGATGGCCATAACATATGAATAGTATATATAGGGGATCGTAAGTAGTAGTTCATCATCATTGAGAGCATGGAGTCTTATTTTATGGTTTCGAGGTGCCCCCTGAAGTGACGAAGCTATTCTAATTACATATTGAGATCATTATTCTAAAATATTGTGTTATTTGGTGTTTTATTGCTTCTCATGATATGAATTATACAAGTAATTTAATTACAAGTGGTATCGTAGTTGATCAGGCAAAATTAGGAAAAAACCCTAATTTTTGTTTCTTCCATATATTGAACAAGAGAAAATTGGTGGGAGATAATTTTACAGAGTTGCAACACATTTCAAGTAAGGTTCCCTAAAATTTTCAAACTTATTTGATTTATATAGAAAATTTATTATAAATTTAGGTTTTTTCATAAAATCGCTCCTAGGGTGAAAATTGTGGAATTTTTTCAAGTTCATTACATTTTCGGAAAGAGAAAAAATAGTTGGGGTTTATTATTTATAAGTTTTTCTATATTCTTCCAAAATCTTATCGAAATATGAAACCCTAAAATTTTACCTTGATCCCTACATCCTACTATTTTGGGCATCATGGCGGGGCCTTCCACAAAAGGCAAAAAGAATCCCATCACTCTGGGTAAAACACCGGAAAAGGATGAGATAGTAGTGAAGGAGTTGGAGATAGATGATATAACTACATATTCCTCAGGGTTAGGGTTTACTTGATGAACCATAAAGTAAACCAACTTTAGTTTAACTTGAGAGACCTCAAATCTGGGTGGCTAGCAAAGAAGATGTGGATAGGATTGGATAAAGAGATGGAGGAGTTCATGCAAAAATTCAGTATGCATATGATGGGTAATCATACTTCTATCAATCAAGGTGGATCTTCAAGTCAAAATAATAGACACATGAGTCAGGGTGGATCTTCGAGCATGCCCAATCCAAATACGAGCACTCTGTAGGCCCGTAATATGTTTCCAAAAGTGGAGATGCGCAAGTTTGATGGAAAGGATCCACTCAATTAGATTAAAAAATGGAGAATTTCTTTGAACTACATTAGATTCCATCAATAAAAAGGTGACCATGGCATATTTGTATCTCGAACTTGACCAATTTGTCTTGTATCGATGGTTATGTGCTTAGAGGCAGAAGAGTGGTCTCAATGTTACATGGACAGTCTTCACTGAAGAGTTGCAACTACACTACAATTCTAGTGTGGTAGATAATTACTTCAACCAATTAGCAAAGTTGAGACAAACAAGATTTTTAAGGATTACATTCATCAATTCCAAAACCTTTCTCTGTGGGTGGAAAATATTACTAAAGAGAATCTGAATGACCAATTTCTTAGGGGTCTTAAAGATCACATTGAGCATGAGGTGCGTATGTTTAATCCTCATAAGGTTTCGATTCTATGATTATGGAAAGAAGGGAAGTAGAGAGAAATTTATTTCAAGTAGGAGACAACATTTAACTTTATACCGTAGATCGCAACACCTTGGCCCCAACACTCCTCGGCCAATTAGATTGACACCTCAACAAATTGAAGAAAAAAAAGAGAAAAAGGGTTATGTTTAATGTGACAATAAATTTGAACTGGACATAAATGTGCTGAAAATAATTTGCTCTACATGATGGGCCTAGTGAAGATGAAGAGAAGGATGAAGATGCAGAGTCAGAGGTCTTGGTCAAGCCAGAGGACGAATCAAGAGATCCCCAACAAATGATCTCATGCCATGAAATTTTAGGTATTAGCACCTCCTGACCCTCAAGGTGGTTGGATTCCAAAAATAAGAGAGGGTCACATTGTTGATTGATTTAGGAAGTACTCACAACTTTATCAATCATAAGTTAGCAAAGGCACCTAAACTGTTTCATTTATCCAACTCGAATGTCAAGTAATGATCTTGATGGAGGTCAATGTTACTTGTTCTCGAAAATTCCATAACATTAAGCTTGTCATGGAGACTACCTACTAAATAATCCCATGTATGCCATTTCTATGGGAGGATCAGACATTATGTTAGGGGTTCAATGTCTTACCACTTTAGGAACCATTGAGATGAACTTCCATGACTGCTCACGCGATTTCACTCCGAAGGAAGGACTTTTGAGCTAAGTGGCTTAAGAGCAAAGTCTCCATAGATAGTAAGTTCTCATCGATGCACAAAATGCTTAAAAAGGTGCATGTGGATTTGTGGAACAACTCTTTTCATGGAGACTCATCATTCTAAGGACATTATACCATCAAATATGCAATCAATATTGGATGCACACTGTTGTATTTGAAAATATACCAAAGGGATTACCTCCAAAGACAGATCATGATCATGCTACTCAATTAGTACCAGTGGAGCCAACCACATAACATTAGACCTTATAGGTACCCTATATGTGCAAAAAGAGTGAAATCAAGAAGATTTTACAAGAGATGTTGGATGCATGAATCATCTGTCATAGTCAGAGTGCTTATTCTTCTCCAGAGTTATGGTATGGAAGAAATATGACATGTGGTGCATGTGTCCTAATTATAAAGAACTTAAGTACACAATCAAACATAAGTTTCCTATTCCTGTAATTGATGATTTGCTTGATGAGTTACATGGTGTTGTTTATTTTACAAAGCTTGATCTTCGCTTGAGGTACCACCAAATCAGAATCAAGGATGAAGATGTTCATAAAACCACCTTTCTGGACACATGAAGACCATTATGAATTCTAGTAATGCCTTATGGACTCACAAATGCACCTTCTACATTTAAAAGTTTGATGAATTCTATTTTTAAGTCATTCCCATGGAAGTTTGTTTTAGTAATTTTTTATGATATATTAATTTGTAGCAAAACATAGGAGGAAAATTTGCATCATGTAAATAAGGTTTTAGAAACCCTTGAGCAACATCAACCTTATGCAAATCCCTCTAAGTTTTCTTTTCGACTCAAGTAGGTTGAATATTTGGGTCACATTGTCTCTCATGAAGGGGTTAAATTGGATCCTAATAAGATCAAAGCCATGAAGGAGTGGAATGTTCCAAAAACCCTAAAGAATCTACGATGATTTTTGGGGCTTACATGTTATTACCAAAGATTTGTAAGGCATTATGGAAGAATAACAACACCTCTCACAACTTTATTAAAGAAGGATACCTTCCATTGGAATGAGGATGCAACCAAATCATTTGAGCAATGAAAGGAGGCCATGTGCACCACTCCAGTCTTAGCTACTCCAAATTTTTCCAAAACATTCATTGTTGAATGTGATGCATCAGGGTGGGTATAGTGGCAGTTCTCATGCAAGAAGGCCACCCTATTTCTTTTTTGAGCCTGTTAATTCAAAGGTAAGAATATTTCAAATCCCACTTATGATAAGGAAATGCTAGCCATACTTCATGCAGTAAAGCAATGGAGACCATATCTCATAGGAAGACACTTTAAAGTGAAGACAGATCATGATAGTTTGAAATACTTCTTAGAGCAACATTTATCATTTGAAGAACAACAAAAATGGGTCTCAAAGATGTTAGGATATGATTTGTAGACTATCTATAAGAAAGGGAAGGAGAATGTACTTGTGGATGCTTTTTCAAGGAAAGATAACTCAATTGCAACATTGTTATGTGCCATATCCATATTATAGGAAGATTGGATAGATGAGGCAAGGTCCGAATGGAGAAATGACCCAACCACACAAAACCTCATTCATAATCTCTAGAATGATCCAAGTATATTTGAAAAAATTGTATTAAAAGGGGATGCTTTATGGTATAAAGATATATTATACCTATGTAAGAACTCCACTCTTAAAAATAGGATTCTATTAGAGATTCACTCTTTCCAAAGAGGGGGCACTTTGGATTATTGAAGACTTATCATCGAGTGAAACAATATTTTTTCTCGGGATGGGCTCAAAGGGGATGTCCAAAAATTTGTGGTAGAATGCATGGTTTGTCAGCAAAATAAGGGTGAAACAATTCGATCCCTAGGTCTTCTACAACCTCTATCTATTCCTAGCCAACGGTGGGAAGAGGTTTCCATGGACTTTATCACAGGATTTCCTAAATCTAAAGGAAAAATGTCATCATGGTTGTGGTGGACAGACTCACCAAATATGCTCATTTTTGTGCCTTGTCACACCCATTTGTTGCAAGTATGGTAGAATGCCTTCATGGACATAGTTGAAGCTTCATGGGGCATCAAAGATTATGGTAAGTGATCAAGACCCTATATTTACTAGTAATTTTGGATTGATTTATTATCATGTTTGGGTACTCAATTAGCTCGTAGCTCTTCTTATCATCCCTAGCCTGATGGTCAAATAGAAGTTGTAAATAAGTGTTTGGAGGGATATCTCTGTTGATTCATGTCAGATAAACAAGCAAGATGGGTCCAATGGTTGCCACTTGCATAATGGTGGTATAACACTTCCTTCCATACTTCATCTAAAATGTCTCCTTTTTTGGCACTCTATGGATACCATCCACCATCCATCACATCATCATTGCAAGGACAACCATGGGTTAGAGAAGTAGAAAAACACATTCAATATCAACAAGAGGCCCTTTCTAGTCTCAAGGAGAAATTGGCCATGGCAAAAATTGCATGAAGCAACATGCCGATCAACATCACACGGAAAGACATTTTGAAGTTGGTGATTGGTTTTTTGTGTGGTTACAACCATATAAGCAAATATCTTTGAAACAATAACAAAAGGATAACAAAATTTCACTCAAGTCTTATAGCCCCTACCAAGTATTCACGAGAAGATCGCATCAGTAGCATACAAATTAAAACTTCCACAATAACCAAAATACATCCAAGTCTTTCATGTTTCTTGCCTGAAGAAAGTAATTGGATAGAGATTATCAGCCCAAACAATGTTACCTAAGCTCGATGAGGAGGGGAGATTCATCTTGGAACTTGAATGCATCCTTCAAACACACACTAAAATATTGAGGACACGGGTTATTACTGAGTACCTGATCAAGTGGAAGAATATGGACAATGAAGATGCAACATGCGAAGATATGACATTCTTGCAGTAGCACCCAGAGCTTCTCAACATTGGGGACAATGTTTCTTTGAAGGGGAAGGGCATACTACACCCTTAACCTATTGCTTGTGTTAGGATATGAGTAGCCGACTTGTGACTTACCATATCATTTTATTATATCATTTGTACTTTATCATGCTTAGTAGGTCACCTTGGTGATGGCCATAAGATATGAATAATATATATAGGGATTGTAAGTAGTAGTTCATCATCATTGGGGCATTGGAGTCTTATTTTATGGTTAGGAGGTTGCCTTCCTGAGTGGTGAAGCTATTCTAATTGCATATTGAGATCATTATTATGAAATATTGTGTTATTTGGTGTTCTATCACTGCTCATAATATGAATTATACAAGTAGTTTCATTACACAAAGCCTTTGATGACATGATTTTGAGGTGTGTAGATGAAGAAGAATTAGAAAATATCCTCTTTGAAGCCCATAGTGGAATCTGTGGGCGTCACTTCATAGGGCATGCTCGCTCGTAAGATTCATCTGGACGGGTTATTTCGGCCCACTTTAGAGCATGATGTCATAGAATATGTACATAGGTTCCACAAGTGTCAAGAGTTTGCGCATGAGATTCACATTCCTACTCAGGATTTACAGCCAATTGTGACACCTTGGCCCTTTTCTACTTGGGGTCTAGATTTGATAGGGAATTTTTCTCCTCGTCAACAAATGGCAACAACTTCATTAGAACAACCATGGAATATTTCACGAAGTGGGTCGAGGCCATGCCTCTCACTATTGTACCTAGGTTTGTGATCACCAAATTCATTTTGAATCAAATCATTTGTAGGTATGGAGTCCCACAAGTCATTATCTTAGATAATGGAACACCCTTTAAAAATGAAGAGGTGTGTGAGTTGTGTTCATAATTCAAAATTTTACATCACACAACCTCTTTATATTACCCTCAGGCCAATGGATAGGTTGAGGCGCAAATAAAACTTTGAAGTCCATTCTCCTCAAAACAGTCAAGGAGAATAAACGTGATTGGCATTTGAAGCTATTTCGTCCTGTGGGCTTATAGGATGTCAAGATTTAATGCCTATGGGGAAAACCCATTTTCTTTAGTCTTCAGATGCAAAGTGGTCCTATCATTGGAAATCGATTTACTAAGCCTTCGCATATCTTTGCAGGTCATCTTGGATGAAGACGTGTACCACGAAGCACAATTGGTGCAATTAGAAACTCTTGATGAAGCTTGACTTAGAGCTGAACAACGCCACCATGTTTATGCTTTGATAAGATGGGTCATCGGTATAAAAAAACTTTACGAATGAGAAATATAGGTAGAAGACCTAGTTTTGATACTAGATAGCTAGATTGACAAGAAAAATAGATAAAGAAAAGATAATGCAAAAACAATTTCATTTTGCAAATAAAACTACACTTCTTTGCCTCACCAATATTCGGTGATGAGCCCATGCTTCTTACTGGTTTCATGAGGTTGGGAAAGGGGGAAGTTCCCTTACTCACCTATGTGTTTTCCTTGGTGATGAGCCCATGCTTCTTACAATGTGCATGGGGCAAGGTATAGGGGGTCCTTTCAAATAAGTTAATAAGTTGTAAACAAGTCAATAAGTGAAAAGTGCTTTGAATCCTTTTGTAAATCATCAGAAAATGTGTTAGATTCATAAGTTATAAGAGATTTAATCCATAAAATCATATTTTGAAAATCAAGAGGACATATACGGGTCTAATTCTAGTTAAAATTATAGGAAAACTACATTCTAGATTGGATATTTAGCCTTTCCTAGAGTTGGGTTGTAGTGTCTTAATTGGGTCTTTGTCAAAATCTTATCTTCATATCATTATTTTCATTCATCAAAGTCATATAAATCTCATCCTTCTTGGTTCTCGGTGTTGATCCTCGCATCTTACTGGTTGCGTGGAGTTAAGAATAGAGTGGGTTCATTTTATCATCATATCACTTTCATCAAGTTTTCCAATAAAATAGAAATACCAAATATTGTTTGAAAACCAAAGTTTTAAAGTTTGCAATTTTTCCTCATAAGAATCACATAAAAAAAGGAGTAAGAGATCATTATGTTATGTATTTGCATCATCACTATCATCCATACATGCATTCATAAAAGCATATTAAAAATCATCAAAATTTACACATCTAAGAGTACATAGATGAAGCTAGTCATAAACAAGTCAACTCTTACACGAGATATCCAAGCCAAAAAGAATCACATATGTATATATCTATAGATAATCAAGTTTGTATACAATGTCGTCACACTCTAAGTGTGGTCAAAATGCTCGTAATGAGCACAAAATCCCAAAAAAATCAATATATGTGTCTAAAAGTATAACAAAGCAATAAAGTCTTATAACATATCCCTCCCTACGGGATCTAGAGGAAGATGCACCACCGGGCTCCTGCTACGAATCCTATGGTGGGAGTGAGAGCCTCTATGCCTAGATCTATGAGAGTGACCATGAGATGATCAACCGAATGATCTGCCGCTGGTTCACTCACCACGGAATGGTCTCACCGCTACCTCATCTCAGCTATATGATATCCAACAAGCTCAGTCCTCATCTTGGTCACTTCTCTTGCTACAATCCAAGCTGGAGTGAATATGTTAGTGTGCCTTCCCACCATGATCGGCTTCCCTGAGTCCACGAGTAACTCATCTTGTGTCATGCCCATGGGGTGCATAAAGGTATTAACATGAATGCTTTGAATGAGATCTCACCAAACCGTTAGTGGTAGGTACAAAATAAAAGAAAACAACGGCGAGTTAGAAAACTCTAGAAAAACAATATACACACACATAATTCACTAACACTTCTAGTCTAGGTAGTAGAGTCAAGAGAGTAATGTCCACTTACTCGCATCTCCTAGCCACCAGGATGGATCTTCTAGGGATGGTGGTGATGGTGGTGATGTTCAGGTACTACCTGGGCACTGTTATCTCATTTGAAGCTACCCGTCGCATAAAAATAACTCCACTTCCCCTAATCCTATGGAAGGGAGAGTGTTCTCTGTGTATAAAGTATCCTCCTTGGCCTCAACCTCAACCCACGCCGATGCGAAATCCTCTCTAGTGGTCGTCCACTCAATATAAGTGTCCTCCTGCGCACCTCCTCCTCGTCACCACCCTCCTCCTCCTCCTCCTCTCCAATTTGCTCAAGAGTGACCCTCGATCTAAAGAATCAATACATGTCTAGTTAGATCCAAGATAAACTATGATGTGCCAATCGACACCCCAAGAGTAACAACATCCATGGGAGCTAGCCCTTCTAGGTAGCTCTAGCCTCTCTAATCCCTCCATATACAACTAGAACTATTGGGAGGGCATCAATGTAAGGTAACCCAAACTATTGGGGCACACTCTAAATTAGACGGAACTCCACCCAACTAGTCCGTCCTTTAGATGCGTAGTGGTACTATATGCCGCCAAAGTAACGACATCCTCACCCCATAGGCCGACCATGTCCTGGTATGACCGTGTAATCATGTCATTTTTAGTAAGTGTAGCAGAATGTTGATGATGCCCTTCAGGGGGCCCATAAATTTCCATCTAACTACTCTAATAGCCCCAAGATCTGCTATCCTAACACCCCTTTGGTAGGGGATCATGCACTCAAATACCCAACTAGTCACTAATGTAGGATGACTAAGGGCCTTTCCCTTTAGTTGAACCACCATGTATAGATCATGATAAGTGGTACTAAGTATGTCAATGCCCTAGGCATAGATGTGACCATGCTCCTCTATGCTCTGAATAATTAGGGCCCAACAATAAAGTAGTAGCTTGTCCCGCCCTTGTCCCCAACCAAGTGCGAAGCCAAAATGCCAATGATGGCCTTGCACAAGGTGGGAATAGGGGTAGTGAAAACTGACAATAATCTCATGCCATGTTTGGCACTAGTGTCAGGTGCTAATACATCTCCCATATAAGCATCCTAATTGCGAGACTCCACCACTTATTTAACACTCTCCAAAATCAACCTCCTTCCTGTAACAAGAACACCCATAATCTGTATACATCCTCGAGAGTGATATTCCACTCTCCTCTAACCCCATGGAACTGGAAAGTATTCCGGTTTGCATCCCAATAACTCAATATGTCTAATAACAAACAACCGGTGGTAACTAGTGGTGTCTGGGATATCCTCCATATCCCGGCTCTGTGTAAGATCTCTCTCTCATCCTGAGTGAGTGAATCCAAGATGGAAGGAATCCAATCAAACTCTCTGGCCCTACTCCATTTGATATATGGGGCCTACATTCACCAAAACATCAAAAAGAGCAAGTTAGAAACATCTCAGACATAATAAGCTCATAAAAAATATTATAAAATAGTACAAAAACCAAAAAATTCTTCATACTTAGTATAATTTAGCCTCTACCCTAACAATTATGCAGCCGCCCCTCTGTGTAGAGAAGTAGTTATGCAATTATTGTGGTGGTTGTGCAACCACCCTTCTCCACAAAGTGGCGGTTGTGTAACCGCCACCTACGCAGAGCGATGGTTTTGTTTGAAATGGATGGGCCATACCCTAATATCTAAAAAGCTCAAAAAAGACAAAAATTGACCATTTTTGATGTCATAAAATCTGATGCACCTAGGCGTGCCCCTCAGTAAACATTTTGACTAAAAATTATCAAAAACAACACCCCTAAGTTGAATTTTCAATTTTTTCACATTATAGGTTAAAAATAAATAAATGCAAATAACTTACCTATCTCTCGAGTCGTTTCTCCTCCGGCTAGTGGGGCCTCCATCACATCACTTTACTCTTTGATTTGACAATAGTCTCACGTGAAACCGTCACATGGGTGATCCAGCTCAAAATCACTAAGTGGGTAGGTGAAAATGATTTCTAAAAATAGTGGTTTTAGTTATATATAACATGTTTTCACTATTTTGAGTGTGTATGTTTTGCAGTGCTTGAGCGCTAGTGCAGGAAAATTTATATCCCCGCGGACATGGTTATTCCTCTCATCATTTTAATTTTAGTATGTTTTTTTGATTTCATATCTATCTACACTTGATTCTCATTTGTGTCTTGCAGGTGGAAAGAAGCTTGGATGGCGTCATTTCGACACATTGGCATGTCAGGTATAACTTCTAACTCCCCATTTTGGGAACGCTATACTCAGACTCTACGTTTGACGCCTCTTCATGGCTAAAATGATTCTTTTCGAGCCAAGGAAATATGTACGCACCCAATTTTTCACGTGTTACATTTTCAGAAATGGTTAAAAGTCCCCTATGATGATTATTATCTTTTCCAACGGTGTTCGAGTCCTATTTCCTACTTGCAGTGTATATTTGTAGCTTAGAATGCTTCCCTTAACAATTTTCATGCTTTTTGTGCTTTCCTTTATCTCTTTCATATATTTTTCCTTAGTTTTGGCCTTAAGTTATGGAAATGTCGTGGTAATTATGTAACCATTAGTCTCGCATTTCTTAGGGATAGTTGCGCAACCGCCCCTTTGCGCAAACTAGCGGTTACGTGCAGATTTTCCTAAACCTCTTTTGACATGTTTTGAACATGTGTCAACATTTTCAAACATGATTTTAGCGCACATTTCTTGGTCAAATTAGTTGCTTGTAGGCTTGATGGATACGTACCAACTTCCCTTCTTTCCCGATGACTAATTAGAGTTAACTATCCCTTCTTGTTGTGATGTGGCATCCTTTGGCTACCAAATGGCTTAGACCATTTCCCCACCATTTTTTTATAAGAACCAAGCTTCTTCCCAAAGCATTGGTTGGATATTTTTGTTGTGAATTGCATCATTATGCTGCCATAATCTTGCTAGGAAATACACAATCAAGCCAGTTCTCTTGCATTGTTATTCTCCTACCCGCATTGCTACCAGACTACCTATAAGCCACTATTGCTCTAGTACTCCATTTTTTCTTCTGCATTACCCAACACAGTTCCCTAGATTCACCTAAGCACTAAGTTGGAAAAGAAGTTAAGGGGACATCACAGTAAACCATCACTGGTTTGCCATAGTTCGTAAATTCCAAGTTGGGGATGTACTTGGATTTCCTTAAGATTTCTTGATTTCTTTATTTAATTTGTATGCACAATATTGACTAGAGTAGTTAAATCATTTCAATTCAAATCATTGCAATAGTTAAGTAATTATTGTAGCTTTCATTTTGTCTGCATAAAGCTTCTGCTGATAGATTACTTCCCTGCCTATCCCTGTGGGTTTGCAAGGGAAGTTTGTCTAGAGGAAAGATTCTGCATTTGTTTTAAGCAATTACAATTCCATTTCAATTTACAATCTCCATTGAATCCTTCTTTACTTCTACTAGGGAAGTTTCAGGGGAAGAAGTGCTTCTGAGAAGCTTTTACTTCTTCCCGTGTCTCTGAGGTGGAACAGAGGATTTAGATCCACAATCATAAATTGGAAAAAGATTTGTTTTTTTAGAATATGCTAGATTCACTCAACACGATAAGTAGTCACATCTGATTATTTATTTGTTTAGATTTGTTAATAGTATTGTAGAAGCAATTGTATTTCTTCGTATTTCTTTTGTCAATTTCCTCTGTTGTTTTCCATAAAGTAAAAAATCCAAAAACATTAGATTATTTTAATTAGTTTGTTTTGTTTATTGCATTTCCTTTATTCAATTAAAAGGAACAAAAACATTAGAATATATTTGTTTTCCTTGTTGAATTAATTAGTTTACATTTGTTAATTACTTGCTAGCAGCACGTAGTTTTAATTGATACAAGGAAAGTAATTGCATCGTTTAGTTTAAATCTACTTGTTTCTATTTGTTAATTAGGAACATAGTTTAATTAGCGAGAATTAATACATCTCCCCACACAACCTTAGTTGGCTTAGGATTGACCTTACGTACTTGCGGTTCTTTGTGAGATTCTTGTTTCCTTCATTTCAGTAGTTCCCATATTTGTATGACCATTAAAGGTCCTAGAGAGCCTAGACATTACATTTTTGAACCAATAATACCATAAACAAAATTGTTAGTGGCATTATCAGACATCAACCAAGGCCTTCAAATTCACATCTTTCGAACCACTCGGAACCGCCTATCATTACCGCACGGTTGAGGGCTTTGAATGCGTAAGATGATGATAGAGCTTACGAGTTTTGGTCAAATTAGCCTGGTCATTGGTTACCTTGATCTCTTTCCACGTATTTCCATCCATTTTCCATAGGTATCTATTTAAACATCCAATATGACCATTCAGGACTATAACAACCAAGAGATGAAGAAAACGATCCCGGTTACCACAAAACGAATGTAACTTATTTAGAGACTGACATTGATATGAGCCTTAAGATCTTGGTATTTTTGTCCTCACCACTTCCACCTATCATCATATCACAGTTAAACATCCTTAATGAAGAATCCAAAAAAATCTATGACTTTTGGCGAAACCATCCTAGGTGGAACTAATGTCCATAATAGACTCATGGTCCTATTCATATGTTTCCTCTAACATTTCCATGACCTTGTCTAGAAACTTCTACGAGGCAAACAAAGGGAAATTCCCATGAATTCCACAACCAATTGATAAAGTCTCGCACATTGATATTGATAGACTTTTACGTGTGTGTATCCTTCTTGACCGTTCTATCACACCCATTTAGGTTAGAGAGGATTTTATTTCCCTAGACGAGAAGATTCCTTTAGTGCCCGTGGATGACATTAGATTTACTTGATCTTCCTTTATCTATATTTCACATATTTCACCTTATACATATTCCATATAGCCATCTATCCATTCCACATCGGGCTATCTGGCATGACCTCGGGAGCTCGAGTGCACTCAAGGTCATGTGTTGATTTTCATCCTATATTAACATTGTTGAAAAAGGAAGTGGTCAAGTTAAATTACAAAATGATAATACTTGGGTGTTGAAGAATATCAGACATGTTCCTAGCCTAAGGAGGAATCTAATTTCTATAGGGAAATAAGGTGATGAGAGTTGTATAGTTACATTTATAGCAAATTCTTGGAAATTTACCAAGGGTACTCTTGTGGTTGTAAGAGATAATAAGGTCGGTACTTTGTATTTATCCACTATTAGTATTGATCCCTCTTCAATTTTAGCTACTACAGGTATAGATACAACTTTATGGCATCACATACTTGGCCATATGAGTGAGAAGGGGATGAAGATTTTACATTCATAGGGAAAGTTGTCAGATTTGAAAAACATAGACCTTGACTTTTGTGAGCATTGTGTCCATGGGAAACAAAAGCGTGTGATATTTCTCATGGTTGGATCAACCAAGAAGGCACACAAGTTAGAGTTTGTTCATATGGATGTATGGGGGCGTCTTAGGTATCTTCTTTTAGTGGTTAAAATTATTATGTTACTTTTATTGATGATGCTACTAGGAAGGTTTGGGTTTACCTGCATAAAGAAGAATTTTGATGTATTTAATACTTTAGAGAATTGGAAATATTTGGTTGAGAATGAAATGGGTTTGAAGTTGAAGTGTATCAAATCGAGATCTTTGGTGAGAGTATCGTGGCAATGAATTTAATAACTATTGTTCATAGAATGGAATCCGTAGGGTGAAGATAGTTCCTAGAACACCACAACAGAGCGGTGTGTTTGAAAGGATGAACATGACTATCATGAAGCGTGCAAGGAGCATGAGATTGCATGTTGGGTTTCCCTTAGATTTTTGGTGGATGTTGTAAATAATATTGTTTAATTGATAAACATAGGACCTTCAAGTGCTTTGGAAGGTGGAGTACTAGAGGAGGCTTGGACCGGTAAGAAGGTAAACTATTCTTTTCTAAAAAAATTTGTGTGAAGCTTTTGCTCACATTGATAAAGAGAATAGGACCAAGCTAGAAGCTAAGTCAAAGAAATGTACTTCCATTAGGTTTGACATTAATGATTTTGGATTCTAGTTATGAAGTTTGGATGAAAATAAATTCATTATGAGTGGGGATGTTATTTTAAATGAAAGGGTTATGTACAGGAACAACTACTGAAAAGAAGTTGGAAATGTCCGAGTATGTAGCACTTGATGAGATAAAAGATAGAGAAGTGCTCAAAGGGCTGGAAAATATACAAGTATTGAAAATACAAAAGTCAACATCAATCCTAGCACATTCGGTGTTGATTTTTTAGATCAAAATCAACAAGAAAAACAAGAGCCTTAAACTCCAGAAAATCTTGTGAGATGTTCTACTAGGGTGAGTAGAGCTCCTACAAGATTATCTTTATATCAACTTTATTATTATTTATTTACTAGATGGTGGAGAACAAAAAGTTTTGAAGAAGAAATGCAAGTAGAAACACAGAAAAAGTGGGATCATGGCATGGATGAGGAGATGGACTCCTTGGAACACAACCAAACTTGGGATTTGGTTCAGTTTCTTGCAGGAAAGAGAGCATTGCAGAAAAAGTGGGTTTACAAGTCAAGGAAGAACAAGGTGACAAAAATAGGTACAAGGCAAGACTTCTTGTGAAGGGATTTGCACAGGAAAAAGGTATAGACCTTGATGAAATTTTCTATCCTGTTATTAAAATGAATTCCATTAGAACTATTTTAAGTTTGGTAGTTGTGGAAGATTTTCATCTTGAGCAATTAGATGTAAAGACTTCTTTTCTTCATGGTGATTTGGAGGAACAAATATATATGGAAAAACCACAAGGATATGAAGTCAAGGGAAGGATAAATTGGTGTGCAGATTGAAGAAGAACTTGTATGGCCTTAAGAAAGCTCCAAGGCGGTGGTATTTGAGATTTGATGGTTCATGATAAGGTTACTCTAGATTTCATTCGATCACCTTTGTGTTTATTTTAAAAGACTAGATAATGACACCTATATTATCTTGTTGTTGTATGTGGATGACATGCTTATGACAGGGTCAAACATGCAGGATATAAATGAGCTAAAGAAAAAAATTAGCAAAAACATTTTCCATGAAGGATTTAGGTGCAAAGAAAGACAATTCTTGACCCGAGAATCAATAGACATAAAAAGAGTAGAATATTGATTTTGTCTCAAGAAGAGTATGTGAACAAGGTGTTGGACAGGTTTAGGATGCAAGATGCAAAACCGTGGAGTACACGGTTGCAGGAATTTCAAGTTGAGTAAAGAACAATGTCCTAAAACACATGAAGAGATTGAATATATGTCCAAAGTTCCATATGCTTCAATAGTTGGAAGTTTGATGTATGTTATGGTATGCACAAGACCAGACATTTCCCATGTAGTGGGATTTGTTAGCAGATACATGAGTAATCCAAGAAAGGAGCATTGGAATGCAGTCCAGTGGATTCTTATATACTTGAGAGGGACCAGTAGTAGACAATTGTGCTATGGAGGGTCAAAGGTTTCCTTACATAGATATGTTGATGCAGACATGGATGGAGATTTGGATGGTAAGAGGAGCACCACATGTTATGTATTCACTATTCGTGGCATGATAGTTAGTTGGAATTATAAACCGCAGAAGATCCTTGCCTTATACACTACAAAGGTAGAGTATGTTGCTGCTACAGAAGCAAGCAAGGAGATGATATGGATGTAGCGGTTCATGGAAGAGTTGGGAAAGAGTCGAAGGATTACAATTTATTTAGTGATATCAAGATTTTAATTCATCATGCAAAGAACTCAACACCCCATTCAATAACCAAACATATACAACTTGGGTATCACTTTATTAGGTCCGTTTTGGAGGGTGTACATCTAAAGTTGGAGAATATCCATACAAGTCAAAATCATGTTAATATGTTGAAAAAGGTGGTGTAAAAATAGAATATGGAAGTTTGTTCAGCTTCGGTAGGTCTTCAAGGTTGATCTTGAAGAAGAGAAACAAGTTAGAGAAGAGTCTGAGGATGAGCTTTAATAGTGGGTTGAACGTCCAGGTCCAAGTGGGAGATTGTTGAAGTTGAGCTTGATTACAAGTTAAAGTGGCGCTTTTTTTTCTTTTTCCTATTTCTTGGGAGGAATTCATGGCCATGGATAAAAATAGTATTGTCTTATTAATAGACAAGAGTTGTTATTTTTATTTTTATGCATGTCTTATTTATAAGCATGTGATATTTAGGTTGCTTGTGGTTGAAGAAAACTTTTATATATGCATGTGATATTTATGTTTCTTTTGGTTGAGCATTTTACAAAGAGGTGCACAAGTTATATCCATGTGCATTGATTTACTCTTTGGAGCATGAGAAAGACAGAATTGTATTATATTCATCAGAATGAATAAAGGAGAAGGATGGCTTGTTTCTGAAGGATGTAGCCCAAATTGGGTGAACAAAGTTAAATCTTGGGTTTATCTTGTGATTGCATGCTTCTTTTATTTCTATTTTGATTCTGCTTTTATTACTCATCCGTGTTTTGATCTTAACAAGGAAATGCACAAAATGGTGTTCTAGATGAGGCTCTATTTCTTTTCAAATAAATGCCTCAACGAAATGTAGTCTCGTGGACTACAGTTATTTCCGCATATGCACAAAATTGACTTGTTGATAAGGCCTTGGAGATTTTTAAGAAAATGTAGTTTTCTGGGGTAAAGAAAAATTTAGCAACCTTTGTCAGCATCCTCCCAGTAAATGCCAAAATAGGTGCTTTGGAACAAGGAACGGAAATCCATCAAAAAATAATTGAAAGTGGGTTCTTGTTAGATGTTGTACTCATGACTTCCTCGATAGATATGTATGGAAAATGCGTAAGTATGTAGAAGGAAAATGAATTGTTTATCAAATTGGCTCGGTGAGACACGGTCTCAAGGAATGAAATCATTGATGGATATGCACGAAAGGGGTTTTTCGAAAACAACTTACGTAATCGAGTAATCTCATTTGTGTTTTATTTTTGTTACCCCGTTGGTTTAGGGAGGGTTGTAAATATTTCTATGTCACTTATGGCCTATGTGATTGGAGGATATACCCAAATGGAGGGAGGGGTTGTGGATCAATCTATGGGCATAATTCAACAATTTTGGAAACAAATTTTTAAGTCAAATGTAAAAGTGGGCAACTTTTCGAAGGCACGAGAATGAATGACAATATGCACCAATAAAATGTGGCTTCTTGGAGTCGCATAAAAAAGTTCCTTGAACATACCTTTCCATCACCGCTTATTAGCTACATGCATGGTTTACTCACCGTAAACATGCTTAATTTTTTATTGGTCATTTCCCCTTTTCTATGAAATCGTATTTGTAATTAAAAACTAAGGACAAGCTACGACTTAATTAAATAAATCATAGTTTCAACAACAAAACTATAGACTCTTCTTATACGCAACCTGACTAGCTATTTAGCCATTAATTGTACTAGCAATCATAACCTAATACGTTGTAAGAACAAGGTATTGAAACTAGATGTTTGTGTCCTCTTAAATTGGTGAGATTGAGTTGTTCCTCCAACTAAATTACCCCTTTTGTTTTACCTTGCAAAGTTAATAAAACATGATTTTGACAATTTGCAAAACACCCTCTCATAACCCTAGAATGGAAAAGTCAAGTTTTGGTTATGTTCCTTTTCATGTGTGGTGTTGCGTCAAACCTTAAAACACCCTCGAATAACTTTTGATGCACTTTTCGTCACCCCTCTAGGAGCCATGTTACCCCTTTTATAGTTTTGGGAAGCTATTGAAACTCAAAATTTGGGTTTGGTTTTGGCTTTCTATTTGGACCCTGAGCAAAGAAATGGATATCATTGTCCATAAAACTATATCCTTTATCGATGATAATTATTTACAACCATTAGTTTTGTGAAAAATACCTCAACAATTCATTTTACAAAGGGGTTTTGTAGGCATCCGGTCGCTAGTTGACAAGGTCAAACTAGACTAACTATGACTGGTGGCTCTGGAAAAGTAGTCGCAATTTGTACCATGTTTTCCAGTTCTAGTTTCTGTAAACTCTTGTGAAATCTATGTATATAGAAGAGTGTATAAGATTTGTCTCATAGTGTCGAAATATTGTTTTCGAATGTAGCTTCTTAGTCCTCAGGCTAAATTTGGTCATTTTTGTAAACTATAAGGTAAATGTGAAAGAATGTCGTGGGGCCCTCCTAGATCAAATAACTAGCGAGAAAACTTGTAGAAACCTATAAATGGATTTATGAAATTCTCTTTTGTGGCTTGTTTAGAGAAATTTGAATATCGGGAAAATGGTGTTTTTCTCTGTCTCTCTTCTCTCTCCTCTAGTTGGGTTTGACTTCACAGATAGTGAGGGTGGAGAGATACACATGACATGTTTCAATGAAGTTGTAGATGAATTATATGATACTATACATATAGGTGAGATATATATAGTTTCCAATGGGAAATTAAGAGCACAAACAAGAACTTTGACCACTTGAATGTTTCATATGAGATATTCTTACGCATAATAACCTCTTCCATCATACATTTCCCTAATGAGTCATCAACCATTCCCATGTAAATGTTTTACTTCAAGATGTTGACACACTTGTAATTTGTCTCTGTCAATTCCATGGTTGATGTTATTGGGATCATAACATTTGTCTCAGGAATTTATGCATTTGAGGAAAGATGGTACCAAGATAAGAAAAATAAAATGCCAGATCATACTTATGTCAGGTTATAGTGTTGATGTCACCCTATGTGGTGATTTTTGTGATAGGGAAGGTGGGCGCCTTTTCGACATGCATTCAAATGTGACCCATGTTGTCCTCGCAATCAAAACTGGTCAGAGGTCTGCTTGGAA
This sequence comes from Taxus wallichiana var. yunnanensis, assembly GCA_018340775.1. Taxonomy (NCBI): domain Eukaryota; kingdom Viridiplantae; phylum Streptophyta; class Pinopsida; order Cupressales; family Taxaceae; genus Taxus; species Taxus wallichiana. The sequence continues at coordinate 174,757,217 of CM031233.1, forward strand.
TGAAATTTCTATTAACACTATCAACACAACAAAGCTACTCATTAGGCCTCCCATAGAAGAGATGTGTCAGTTGAATATATGGTATGTTGATGAAGGCTTGACTACACTTTCTCCATCTTTTTCAAAGAAACCCTTGAAAAACATCATGTATCCTAGGATATAGATATTTGGAATTGAAGAAAGTGCTTGCTTTGAGAAGAATAATTTTTTTGTTGTAATATGCACAGATCCACAATTGTTCACATGGACAACTTATATTACCTTTCTTTCCCCGTAAGTGGCTTTGTTATCCAAAATTCACCCTCAAGGTAATTTTGATAACATGCATCAAATTATTCATCCCGAGCAAGTAGATTGATTCAAGGCTCGAAATCGTGTTTTGGGGCCCTCGCTTCTCTCTAACTCTCCCATCTAAAAAAATCCCAAAGAGTTAGAAAAAAAGGGGAAAAATGCAAAAATAAGGTTGCAAGATTGTTTTAAAGAATTTTGGAGTCCGAAGGGTTCGGGTTGTACCGGTGGTCGCATCGAGGTTCGTTGTACCAAGCTTGGGGCCGAAATACAAAGAAAATCTATTAAGTCGGACATTTTTGTCCCAAAGGTCATGGGACAGTTGGGACAGCCGGGACAAAAGTATACGCGCTGGGCGTGAATCGCCAATTTGCCGAAAGATGGTCCATTTCTAGCGATTTGGAAATATTCATCCGGGACAATAGGACAAAGGTACGCACGGACGCGCGTGGGACGTGAAAAGGTGAAAAGGCCGCAAAAGGGACAAGGAAGCCCGAATCAGCCGATGTGGGAGATATTCATCTGGGACAGCCAGACAGAAGTACGCGTGGGACGTGAATCGGCCGATTTTCCGAAATAGCTGCAACAAAGAAGAAAAGTCAATGTTTGACCCGTGAAACTTCAAACGGCCATAACTTTTGACTCCGAGCTCCGATTTTCACAAAATTGGACTTTCTGGAACGAGCATGACATTCTATTATTTTTAACAAGGGTAGATATATTTAAATAAAAGAAACATATTCGGCTCCAGTCAGTTAATGCTCATTCCCGTCAAATGACAGAAAACGCCTGCCAGACCCAAAATAGCTGCCCGCACTCAGAAGGCCATAACTTTTGCATTTCTCAACGAAATCACACAAAATTGGTACCGTTGGAATCGTGGCTCCGAGCCCAATGCAAAACAATCAAGAAATTATAGATTTGATGAGATATTGATCAATATTTTTAGAAAACGTGGCTGGGTTCATAATAGTGTTTTATTTGGTGGTTGGGAGTGCAATTAAGAGGCATGGTCATCATTCTTTCTCTGCTGCAGCACCTGGGACAGTATGGGGAGCCTTTTTGCAAGTAATATATAATCATTTTACTCCATTTAATGCCTCTTACAAGTGGTTGAAGGACAGATTTCGGGATTTCCATTTTCCTTCTCTTTCTCTTCTCATTTTTCTATAAATTGGAGTGTTGGGCTCATTGTAAAGGGGGTAGTTTTTGTAGCAAAGCTCTGCCAAAATTTATTTTTGAAGCCAATGTGTTGTAGGCCCTTGTTTTGGACTCCTTGCATGGTGATCCAGGCCCTTATCGTGTAACCGATTGAACTGTGCATACCAGGAAGCAATAAAATACAAGTTTGTGGATGTATCTTCCCCTGCTATGTTTTCTTGCATTCTTCTTGCCCCTTTAACCTTGATTACAAGAATATTGTGTCTATTATTATGTTCTTGCAGGGATCCATTATCATTGTGTATGTTTGAAATATTGTTGTAAAATGCATTTTGCTAGATTATGGAGAACTGTCATCACCCCTTCTAGTGTGCACTTTGCTTCTGTATCTCACGCATTTGAAGACTACTCTCACACCCTCCTTTTCTGGTGTATCACCGCTGTAGTGTAGGATTTCATCTTATGCATTCTCTCTCCCTGGTCCCTTGGAAATTTAGATTAGAATAGTTAGTTTCCCCTGCATTAGAGTAGGTTGTGGCAGGTAGTTTAGGAGCACGAACCAACTTTCTCTCGGAGGTCTATCTCAAGTAGCAAGTCCCATAACTTGGAGATAGTACCCATGTTATCCAATCACACCGTGAGCTCAAGTATATGCGCTTGTATAAATATAGGGTCTTGTGTGATTCGGTGATAATAGGCTTCTTGAAAAAATTCAAGAAAAAGGCAATACAAAGCTATCGCTAACACATACCATTGCCCAAAGTGTGATGATGACTTGATTGATTGTGATTACAAATACATATTGAAGCTTCACTTGCAAGATCATACTAGAGAAATGAAATACACAACTAAATTTGATGATGTTTCTTTCTCACTCATGGAAATAAGTGCAAAGGACATGTGCTCATTGATACATGCATCATCGATTCACAATGTTTGGTGAAGAAGTGTTGGAGAAGCATATGCATGCAATAGATTATTGGTGCATGTACATGGATGTTCTCAATCTGTTAAGTTTGAACCAAAAATAGAATACAAAAACATTATTTATTTTCAATTTTCACACTAGCATAGCCTCTTTTCTTTTCTTTTCTTTTTCTTTGACATGCACGCAAGATATGAATGTCAAGATAGAGGCTCTTCCCACATTCATGGCTTTATTTGGATATAAAATGCACTGATGTTGATAACCTAAATTAGGAGGAAACTTTTGTAGTTGAAGTAACCAAATATTTCTTTGATAAATATACATCCTCCGGAATACAAAGCCTAATTTCCAACTTTACACAAGGATACAACACTCATTTCTCAAGATCCATGCTTATTGGACACAAGTTGTATTCTTTATATTGATTCTTGCCTCAACTATTAGGAGTTACTAAATCGATTCCAAAGACACACCAGATGCAATGAATATACCTGCTACAAGAAAAAGGAAAATATTGCATTGTTGATACAATGCACCTTAGCAATGCAAACTTACATCTTCTTTAACCATGGATAACATGAAATTAATAATACACACTCGCACAAAATGATGATAGATTGAAGACTCATAATCCGAGATATGTTGTCCATTTGGCGTGCAAATATTGATTGTCAACATGTACTTTCAAGCCATGTAGTATTGAAATACATGGTAAAGTATGTTACAAAATCTAAAACATATCACCAGCTTTTATCAAGCATTGTGAGTAATTATGTTTTTTTAGATGTTGCATCCAAGGCATTTCATAAACTTATGACAGACAACATCGTTGAGTGGGATATAAGTGCCTAGGAAATGTGCCATCATTGCAAAAGCTACTACTTGTAGTTTGCAGCCAAAACTATTGTTTCACCGAATGTAGGGAAAACGATCTTATGGAGAGTGTCCACAAGTGATGTGGACAATGTGCATAGCTCAAAATTTATTGATGCATATATTTCTAGACCTTATGCAATGGAAAATTTGTCACTTATAGAAAAAAACAAAACATTGGACTTTTAGAGACATTCGTGTCAAATAAAATGGAAAATAGGAACACTCCAACCATTGTGAGAGTGACTTCCCATGGCAATAGCATGCCATTGCCATAATTTGAGCCATTTGAAGCATTTTTCATTTCGGAGCTCTTGCTATATAAATCATTTAGACACATGTTCAATGCATTAGAGAGTCTAGAGATGAGATTGTCGCAGATTGACAAACCATGTGTCACTACTATCATGCATGACACGTACGACACAAGGCCTATGAAAGCAAGACATCATTAAGTGATGAACTCACTGATAGTGAGGACATAAAACACCATCAAATGGAAGAAAATGAATGGTAGTTATTAATCCAACATCACCCTTTTGATTCAAAGGATCAAAATGACTCTGGACATGTTAGGAAATTGTGAATTTGACCACCAACATAATTGGTTTTATTCATCCATCAAACCTTCTTTACAAGAAACAATAATCCCATTCATAGAATTAAACCATGATATACATGATATCGTACCACATTCTTCCGCAAACACTCTTGTAATTGCTAACTTGTGCACTAAACAATGGCTTTCATTTGACATTGTTGAATGTCCCACGCTTCTTCCACAACACCTCTTTGCCACTTTTGAAAATGATAATTGATGGCATTGTAAGAATCGGGAAAATCATACTTGATTGATTGCTCGAGACAATCAATGGCTTTCCATGTGCCTCGGATTTCCCCCCTTTAATAACTTTGATGCCAACTGACATTGTTGCATTCAACATAAACACATCTACTATTCATGTCACCTTACGTATTCCCATTAGGGACATGAAACCATTGGACGCTAAGGCACTCTCCTCTTTCCAAGAGTCTTTAAAACATGTGCATTACATCTTGATAGGTGAAATGATCTTCATTGGTTCAAATCTACTATCCTCGCATTGATGTTAGGTTGCAAACATTCCCTCACCATAAAAAATCTCCTTTTGGTACATGCTCTATTATTCCTATTGGTGATATAGGCCAACTCAAGCCAGAATGGATGCCCCACTTTACGTTGGAAATTCATATGGGACAACACTCGACAAAGCTTCACAACAATTATAACTCTAGATGACACCTTCCAATAAACAAGGCATAGATGTTTTTCGAGGCTACGTTCCATGGTCTTTTGCTCAACACCAGAAATGCGGAACCTAGGGTTGAAGATTAGAAACTACTCATGACACATGTACTAAATCATCCCTAGTAAAAGAACAAAATTTACATTTTTAATCAACAATGCGTTTTTTTTTTGCAACAATTGTTATGGTTTTATCTCACAACAAAGACATGTTAAAATATTTGAATGTTCCCATTGCAAAATGTCGTGCAGAGCATGCTAAATATGCCAGATTGATTGATAATGATGAAAAGCAATTAGAATATACAATTCTCTTGTGTTGCAACCAAAAAGTAATGCTAACATCTAATTTATGGATTTCAGCAGGATTGGTCAATGGTGTATTGGGTCATATTTCAACAATTGTATACAAACATGGAATAGGCCTCCCTACGGTACCACTCTTTGTTGTCATTGACTTCACCAACTACAAAGGCCCTTCAATGGGACATCAACCATCCTTCGCATGTTTGATTGAAATAATTACGAGGCATCCATACATAACTCCCTCTCAAAATGGCTTGGGATTTGACTATACATAAGGCATGTGGTCGACCTCGGATAGGGTGAAAATAGACATTGGAACCACGAGAATGGCCACGGCTCACATTTATAGGTGTCTCAAGAGTGCGATATTTGAAGGACATATGTTTCTTGTTTGGCTTCTCCTTTGAAAGATGCTCTAAAATGTAACTTTGATCTTATATATGATTGAGAAAGCAAGAAGAAAATAAGTTGCACAATCTATGCATAAAACAATGCCTTTACAATCAGCAAAATTGCCTTCAACACCAACCCCGAAAAATATATATAGGATCAATTTATTTTGCACTTTAATAACTACAATGCAAAAACACAAAACTATAAACTTTCAATATAATGACAAACTTTTCTAACTTTTCTAATAGATACCTAAAAAGACGGATTCAAAACCAACAATTCTACGAATAGTCCCTATCATTGTGGAACATAGAGCCCTACAATACCGTCCACCTTTAAGACAACCATGAAACAAATCAAACAAGGCATGCTAAAACCCGCTTTCTACATCTACATGTGGCTACGCAATATTAAAGCTACGTGTAGGAGTATGGGAATCATTAGGTGTATCACAAACTATGATAATATTTTCGAATATTTTTTGAGAGGTAAGATATGGTTGGGTTGACCCAAATATTGTGCCATTTTTATATATATATATATAACTAGCAATCACATGTATACAATGCAATGTGAACGCCGAATGGTATAAGTTACCTATTTGTTTTTTTGGGATTCGATAAATGTGGGAGGGGACCCATGTTGCAGAATGGAGTACCTTCGTTGTGAAAAGTGTAAAGAACACATTTTGTACGTGTGGCTGCAAAGTGGAGAGTGACTAGTGACCAAACAAAGCAAGACTTCCAATGCCATATTCACTTCAAGCAAACAAGTTTGTATTATTGTACATGATACTTGAAAAAAATAATTTGTGAAGCTTCTGAACGTTTTGTAAGGCAAGATGAGAATGTCAAAGTTCATTATATTCAACCTATTAATTAAATAAGTCCAAACAATGATTGATTTGTTGCTAGCCACCATTTCAATTTTCTTTCAGTTTTTATTCGCTCAGTATTGTCAATATAATAACTATGAAAATGGTACGTTTCTTAGAATGATAATTATATAAAAATTAACTGATATTATAAGAAAAATTAACTTTATGTTTCTTAGAATGGTTGAGTTAGAATGATGATAATGGATATTAAGAAGAACCAGACTTTGATTGGTGCCACGTTTTATCCACCTAAATTAATGAAATTCGGAAACCGTTTCTTCTTCGCCATTTTAAATATATACAATGCTATCGATTTTAAGTTACGTTATTTAATACAATGAAGTGTAGTAGAGCACCATGAATCCCTGGAAAGGAACGAAGAATTCAACAAACACACGTGTGGTATATTGCAATCACATAAAAGAAACTACAAAATAATAGGGATTCAATGACAATCCACATGATATACAAATGAAATGAAGTGAAATAAAAACTTTGTAAAATCTATAAGGTTTAAAATAGTTTATGAGACAGTACAACCAGATTTTTTTGATTTTCTTTTGTTAATTTTAAAAGAATGTCATTATAAGCATTGCATTCTGTAATAAAGTGTTTTTCTAATTCCATTGCCCCATCTGAACAAAAGACAGAGAGTCTCTCTTTCCATTTTTCTTTACCATCTGTGAGTTTCACATCTAAGAGGAGAATGAAAAATTTAGTTGTAATTATAAAGAATGAGTAATTTGTAAAAAATGTTTTTCGTCGCAGATGCTGCAACATTTATGGAAGATGTGGTGAATAATGCTGCCCTCTTCCACCTGCAAGTGTCGGCTTTGTTTATTCCAGAGGTGCACCGCATAAGTTTCGCCCTCCATCTGCAACAACTTTGCCTTAATCCATTTTATCCGTACTTTGCCATCCCTAGGCCGCTGAAAATAGTTGTGGATCTGAGTCCAGTCCACCGATAAAAAGCCATGGGAGGCATCACTGAATCGGATTGTGTTCAGGTTTTCAAGATTCTGAACCATGCGGGTGATGAGATATTGGTGGATTCTGTTCCAAATTGATCATATGCTTCTAGAGAGGAGGTTGATGGTGCTGCAAAGATCAAGGGATGCTTCCAGAAAAAAGTAGTACAACATACTAAAGGTTGTTAAGTGTTTCAATTTCGCAATCAAATTACATACCCTCCTAAAGCAGGCAAGCAAGCAACCTCTTGTCAAAAATATCATTAGCTTAAGAATGTATCAAATGTAGACATGCCTGAAGTTGCTAAGGCTATTGCTGGAAACCTCACTTCTGACCCCGTTTCTTCCACAAATCCCCAATTTTCTTTAGCATGGCTTTCTTCTTCTTGGAGTTCGGCGAGGTATCAAAATCATCCTTCATGGGAGATGAGAATCTCATGTTAAGAACATCAAAATATGATAACAGAGAGGTTGATCTTTCCACTACTTTACCATTAAGTTCCCCGTTGTGGGCAGCAGCTAAAACAGTTGCAGCTGCGTCGGCGACCTTCTTCCATTGTTCAGTTTGTATCCGCAACCTCTTCATCTCTGCTGCCTTCTCATGTCGGTGTTATTAAATTTTGATATCAAGTCCCAGGTCTTTGGGCCACTTGTGATACCACTATCAAATAGTGTGGCATCCTGTCCAGACTTCCTTTTGAATTGTGACCCTTTAACTCAAATTATTATTTAAAAATAAATAAAATCCCTAAGACAATTCAATTCCAGCCTTGTTAGAAATGTTACTCCATTAAAGCAGAAGAGAATAATTCTGAAAACAATTTATCTCGCACAGTGAAATATAAAAATTCACAGAGAAACAGGTTTTTGGGCTGTTTTAGGCTTACTATAGATCTATGCCTATAAATTTTGATATCAAGTCCCAGGTGTTTGGGTTGCTTGTGATGCCACTGTCATATAGTGTTGCAACCTGTCTGGAATTCTTTTCAAATTGTAACCCTTTAACTCAAATTATTATTTAAAAAAAACTTTCCCTGAGACAATTCAATTCCAGCCCTGTTAGAAATGTTACTCCATAATTCAGAAGAGAATAACATATTTCAAATGAAATAAAGCATCCAAAACTTGTGTTTACTAGTTAGAATGATTTAACCATGCAATAGCTTACCTATAAATTCCTCCACAAAAATGTATAAATTCTTATGGGAGGAGCCTCCTTGAGTAGCTGCCTTTCTAGCAACACGTCTGAGTCTCCTTATCTTTATCCTAGCTTTCCTCCCTTATTTTCCATGCATCAATGCCTTCACCTTCTTTGCAATCTCTTTTCTCTGAAGTAATGTTCCATTAATACCACCATGTTCTACCTTCAAGGCTTCAAAGATATATCCATCTCATCTGATATAACTTTGCAGTTTGTGTATTGATCTACATACAAAGGAAATCCTAAGAATGGAACACCCATGCACAGGATCTGCGAAACTGAAATCCAATCATATTGGGTGAAGAAACCACCAATAGCATTAAGTGATAACAATGTGTAATGCAGATGCTCAGACCAGTTTGGGACAACAAGACCAATACCATCATCTTCAAGCTGCTCTAGAAATCCACGGGGTAAGATCTTTGTGAAGGTAGCATTGTTGCATATTGTTGCATGATTTACATGAGAAGAAGCAACAAATGATACGTAGATTAAACCAAATTCTTCATTTGGTGGATGGTTATCAAAATATGCAGATGTTAAGAGGGGTCCTACAAGCAAAGTGGTGTAGCAGAATGGAAGAATTTTTTAGGTGTTAGAATGCATTATTATTAGAAAGTTATAAATTCAAAACAACAAATAATAAGCACACCCTGCTACGATTGCATTCCACGAGATAACATTCTTCTTGGGCATTTTGTATAACACCTTGAACGCACAATCCAAGCTTCCACTTTTGGCATACATGGTAATGAGAGCATTCACCACTGCTATATCCCATACAACCTCAATTTTAATTATATGTGCATAACTAACTTGCCCTGATTAATGGCTTCTAAGTTTGCACACACACTAAGAATACATGAAAATGAAAATGGGTTAGCCTCTAAACCTGTTTTCGGAAGTTGAAAACACATTTCCAAGGCTTCAATATCATATCCATTAAGTTCATACCCTGCGATCATAGCATTAAATACTACCAAATCTCCTTGAGGCGTTTTGTCAAACACTTTCGCACATCCTCTATATCATGACATTTTGAATACATATCAACAAGTCCACATGTTACAAATTCCTCGCCCTCAAATCTTGTTTTGATATTATAAGGATATTCATAATAGTTCACCCTGGTCAACGAGAGCAGATATACATATCTGCATTGACCGCCCATTAAACAAGACGTCCAACTATCAGCCAGACCCTATGTTTTCATTTGAAAAACAAATGTTCAACGGTTAGCTAGACCCTATTAAAAAAGGAGGACAATGATTTCTTAATCTTTTAACTCATAAGAGATTTAACTCTGCACAACAACCGAGCATGTTTAATACCTGTACAGGACTTGGCCCAACTACCTTCTCCAAATAGCAAGGATTCACCATCAAGTGTCTCACTGAACCATGGCACAAAACGAATGATTGTCACAGTCTTAAATTATGTTCTCAAGCCCTACAAAAAATCAAGAATCATTTCCCCACAACCCTTGGATGTCAGACGTTTGTATGTCCATCTCATCTTTTCTCAGATTGTGTCTTATTGTTTTACCATCCAAATATGAGAGAAAAGTGATAAGGAGATTATGAGAGAAATTCAGGCTATCATGCGTCAAATCACATCTAGTGTCACATTTCTCCCCTGCTTAGACGAGCCCTGTAAGAACTCGTATTTCTTACGTCTATCAAGTCCATCTGGTGTTTATGAAAGATATAGTTTTTAATTTGTGTGTTGCTTCTATATTGAAGTTAAGATCGTATAATTGTTGTTACTAATTTTGTAAGATGGTATTGAACCTGATGAAATTCCACTGGCATCATCATTACATTTGCAGGTACATTTGATGTGCTGGCTTACACAGATAATGATTTGAGTGTTCCATTAATTGGGAGAGAGTGACGCACGAATCACGCTAAGTGCTATTTTAGGCGTGGAATGGGTAAAAAAACTGTTATTTTTATTAAGGCCGCCATTGAGAGAGGTTGAATGGAATTTGAGATGAAAGGTTACCCACACGCACGAGTGTGCAGGGTATAGTAGCGAGAGGAAAAGGACGCAGCAGATTATTAACGTTGGTTTGTAAGCCTGATAATGATCCCTGCCTGATGCTCCATGCCTCTGCTGCTTCGCCATTGTTTTTCCTGGGCAATCCATATTTTGACCGATTCGCCGATCGCAACTAAGTAGTTCCGTCTCTGCCTTCGCTCGTTCGGTCTTATTTGGCTGCCCGCAAAATTAATTAAATAAACAAACAACCAATGATTATCGCCGCAACGAATTTGTTTTACAACAGAAAAAATATTCAAATCTAGACAACTGAATTATCCTATTTTTTTGGTGCGATCGAAAACCGTTAAAAATAGTACGAAAATGTAAACGTCCCGCACGGCTGTCAAACTGTTAAATTTAACATCCGCTTTCGACGTAATAATTTTTAAAAATTTTTAAAATTTTTTTATGGGGACAAAGATCTTCCGTGATCCATGCGCATTCAACGGACACGATTGTTTATTCTTTGGTCGTGTTGGATATCCGCCACTTTCCTACGTTTGTTGAAAGTGACAGCCACCTGCGCCCGTCAAACAATGTTACCGTTAAGAAAAAGGGCGTCAAACTTAACCGTTTTAAAACTGCACGGTTGCTAAAATTCCTATATAATTTAACAATATTAGTAGAGATATGAATAACGAGTCTGCAATTGCGATGGAGTTTACAGAGGAGAACCCCAATCCTCATGTTGCCTTTTTCCCGTTAAGCGCAGGAATGGGCCATTTCAACCCAGTTGCCGAGTTTGCGAAGCGGCTATGTGCCCGCCACGGCTTCTCTGTAACCCTCATCATTAGCAAGTGGATGTGGAAATCTCAGCAGTCTGCACTCACCCAACGCTTAGCCGCTTCAGGTCTCGACATCCGCTTTACAGAGCTGCCTGAGATCACTGCTGATGAAGCCGAGGAAAACAGTAAGATCGACCCAGCGAAGTTCATGGTGAAAGTAAAGCTACATATTGCAGATGTTCTGCAATCGTTGCAGAACTCGTCTTCCCCAATCTCTGCCTTTGTTACAGATTTCTTCTATACCGAGCTGCTCGATGTTACGGCCGATCTAATCATACCGACTTATTTATTCGTTCCCGCCTCTGCTTCTTTTGTCTGTCTGATGATGCATCTTCCAAAGCTCGTCTCTGAGATCGAGGTTTCGCTTAAAGACGCTGATTTTGAAGTAGAGATACCGGGGCTTCCGCTCATTCCCGCCACGGATCTGCCCAGCCCCATTCAGGACAGGTCTAATACTCTATTCGACCGGTTCGCTTACCATGCCTCGCGCTTCAAGGAAGCGAAAGGGATTTTCATTAACACCTTTGCTGAACTGGAGGAGGAAGCAATAAAAGCTCTTACGGATGGAAAAATTTTGAGCGCCGCTTCAATGCCGTCCATGTATCCAATAGGGCCGTTACTTGTGGAATCTGATAAGTCAGATGAGTCGGACTGCTTGAAATGGTTAGATCAACAGCCTCCTTCCTCGGTTCTGTTTGTGTCCTTCGGAAGCGGAGCCGTTTTGTCCAGTGAGAAAATTACAGAGCTGGCTTTTGGACTCGAATCCAGTGGCCACCGATTCCTGTGGGTGCTGCGCGGATACAAATCCGGGGGCGATTCTCTAGAAACGAACGTTACTCAGCTTTTGCCTGAGGGTTTTGAGAGTCGAACCAGGGATGTAGGGCTTGTGGTTCTTAATTGGGCTCCTCAGGTTGCCATTCTTTCACACCCGTCTACTGGAGGTTTCCTTTCTCATTGCGGATGGAACTCTACTCTGGAGAGCGTTTGCAATGGAGTCCCGATGATCGGTTGGCCTCTTTTTGCGGAACAGAGGATGAACAGGGTGATTCTGGTGAAGCAGATTAAGGTAGCAATAGATCTGAAGATCGAAAGCAATGGATTTGTGAGGAGAGAAGAAGTAGAAAGAGCGGTGAGGGAATTGATGGAAGGAGAAGAGGGATTAAAAGCGAGGGAGAAAACCAGAGAGTTGAAGGAGAAGGCGAAGATTGCAATAATGGAAGGAGGGAGTACAGTGAAGGCCACAGCGACTGCAGCATCTGATCTGTCACATAAACCAACCTTCGATCCCCGCCGTGTGGCGTGAGGTTGTTTAGGCCACGTTTAGTGTGGTCAATGCTGAACTATTTAATATTTAAATTACAGACATAAAATCTCGGTGGTTTCAGCTTTGACTGGTCAAACATGCCGGCTCAACTGGTACTTCCAAAATAGATGTGCATTTTAGACTGTGGAGATTGACATTTAGCAGTTAGTAATAACTAGTGGTCGCTTTGAGAGGAGCAAGGTTACGCCGTGAGTGGGACATTAGGAGGTGGGATATAAATTTATATTCTTTCATGAATTTTAAACATTGTAACATGAAATTGAAATTGAAACAGAAACTGATGTTAGCATGTTATGCAAGAAATTTATAGTGAAAAGTAAAGCTTCAAACAATTAGATAATAATTTAATGGGATCTGGTTTAGTGATAAGGCAAAGAAATTATCATGATGTGAATGTTCGTAGCGTGTTATTGTAGTTCCATTTTCTATAAAAAGGGGTTAAATCTTTTTATTGCTATGGATGTTGTAAATGTTGTATCATATATACGTATAACCAACCAATGAATAATGCGTTGCAGGATCTCTAGGTGGAGTTTTAAGGTTGTGGGGTAATATCCTTAGTTGGGTAAGGTCTAAGACAAACATATGGTGGAACAGAGTACTGCAACATTTTCCCTGCTACCAGATCAATGCGCATAAATTCATCCCAACAGTTTGGAAGATGGTTGTGCTAATGGATTTGCCTACGTAATCGAACTATATATGTAAATCAATCAAATCTATAAAATCCATGTACAATAAAACTCATGCTAAAAACTGAAATACATTTTAAAAAATAGAAACCCCAAGCCCAAGTGAAAAATAAATGGTTGTGGTAATGGGTTTCTCTACATAATTTGAATTATATACGTAAATAATTCAGATTCATAACATCCATAAAAAATAAAAGTCATCCCAAAACTTGAAACCCTTTTGACAAATGAAATTTCTAAACCCTCGAAAGCCAAGAAACAAATTCAAGCAGAAAATAGATGGTTGTTCTTTTATGGATATATGTAAAGAGTTACTCTTTTTAGCTAATAAAATGAATAATGAAATGGGATTGTGCATATCCTTTTGATAAAAAGTAAATGAGACTGCTATAAAAGATGGAAGAATAGATCCACAAGACAAAAAATTAAACCATGCTTTAAAGTACATGCAGTATCAACGGTGTCAAAACAGGGATGTAACCAACGTTAAGTAGTTTATATATGCATATTTTCCCCTACTCATTTTATGCTTAGTACATGTATTTAATAGTTTGTGGTATGTACATGAGGAGGCTGGAAGTGTTTTTTTTGGTATTTTTTTTTGTTATGGGGAGGGGATGAGTTTATAAAATTATGTGTAGAATTTTTCCCTAAGGATGTGGATGGTGTCTTCACTAGCAATGGCTGCTTGTTGTAGTACAACCTATGCTTGTTCTAATCTTTGTTGTGTAAGCAACATTGCGTAGATATTGCATCGTTGTCTATAGGTGTGGTTTCCATGCATTGTTCTTGTACACATTCAGATAGCATCTGTTGTATACGGGTGCAATCAGTTCCAATTCGGGCTACTATGGCGTCGAATGTGGTTGTCATCTTTTGAGTGTTTGCAAGGGGGTGCAAACAATGTATTAGAGGCATGAATTGAAGAGGGCAAATGATTTATGCTTGAATAGTAATCGGTATATTGGTTCAGATGTAGTTTGGTAAATTCTAATGTTAAGAAGCCTTTTAATGAAATATTAAGAACAAAATTTAAAAATAACATTAAAAAATCCATAAAAATCAACATCATCCATCCTAGCATCAGGTTTCGTAATTCCATCCACGTTTCTTTGTAGCTGCAAACTCTTCCAATAGAGACAAGGTCATGTCGTCTTCAATCTATGTGGGGAAAAAGAGTTGTAAGTATTAAATGGAGATCAATAATACCACATCATGGGTTTAAGTTTTAAAAGATGTAAATTGTTTCAAATAGTTGGTGTACTTCATAACACAACATACACATGCCTATGGAGATAAGAAATAATTTAATCATGTGGATAATTTCCAATTTTATAGAGGTGTCACAACCAACAAAATAATGGAAATCCATATTCCAACTTTCATAATATCCCACTAAGAGAGGAGTTTAGGAAGAGTTTTATGACCATGATTTCCGCTAGCCTTACTAAAATCAATAGTTATAAGTTCACCCACAAAAAACATGTTCAACCTAGAGATAATAGTTTTGAGTATCATGATACCAGTCAAATTTTGATCAATATTATCTTCTTAATCACTTAAACCATGTGGCAAAGGAGGAGGTGTGGTCACTCTATTTGAGTATTCACTATCCATGTTTAGTTGGATACAAATCTACACAGAAATAAAGTCAACTATGAATTAAAAATTGAATATAAAAACTTTCCCTTAGATACACCATTATTAATAATGAACACAGAATCAGCTAAGAAGGCATGGGGTAAATTTGTTGAATATAAGATAGAAGTCATGGGATGAATACTATTTAAGTCTATCTCATCCCTTCCAATTGGTTCAGTAAAGAATAGATACAATGCAGTTCAAATAAGATTGAAGGCATGTGGTGAATTTTTTTTTAAGTCATCCTACAACTTATATGGGTTGCCTTATCATAATTCAAGCTCCGGCTTTAGCTGGATAAAGAGCAGACATGGCTTATCTCTTAGATCCTTGTTTGATTCAATATCATAGTGAGAGCACATCTTCATCTAAAATTATTTTAGTTTTGTAGCGGTCTTCCACACCGGCATATAAAAGATGGTGTAAGCAGTTGGTTTCATTGTCAATATAAGTAGGTACGTTGTAGAAGTTTCTATCCATTGTAGTGTACATGTATGTAAGGTAATACAAGCATGTATGTTAATTAGAGGGGGTGTTTCATTAGAGGTATTTGTGGAAAAAAAGTGCTTGTCATCGAAAGTAAAGCTTTAAGTTTTTTAAGATATATGTAATGTGCGGATGTTATGCATAAGAGTATAGGATGTAATGGAGTTGCTTGCATAAGATATATCAAAGGAGGCACATTGTTGGACGAGTGCTTCATCTTTTATTTGAGATTGAGCATATGCATCTTCTTATAGGTGCTTGTATCAATCGTAGGAAAATGCTGGGAAAATCTATATGTTTTCAAGAGAACATCCACATAAGAGAGGGTTGTAAATGTTAGCCCTTTCTTCTCTGTGTGGCCTATGTCAACAGTTTCATTGGCAAGGGAGAGTCCCTGTGATTTGTGAATTTTTAGCATTGATGACTTTTTGAGAGGAACTTGATGACGCGTGCCTCTTGTTATTGGTGGAAGCAGAACATGTCTTGGGTATGTGGTGTCCCATGGCGGTCTTGTGTAGTCTTTGAAATTGCCAATTACATACAATGTCAATGTTGGAGGCATGCAACCTATAACATAAATTTTAGATTTGACCTAACTCTGATAATTGTTAACAAGTTCGGCTTGAACCCATAGATTTGCAGTCATGTAGTACACATTACAAGGAAACAAAAAGTATAATGGTTTAAACATTATTAATGGAGAATCTTGTGATTTGTGTAAAGAAGATCATTACACTCTATTGGTTGGATATTTTGTCAAGCCAAAATATGAGGTTCAACCACAGTACATGGGATTAAATCCCTCCTCAAAGACAAGTGAGGCTGCCTATTTATTACTAATCTAAAACATAACATAAATAATATATACAATATTCACACTAATCTAACCATTGGGGTTGGGATAGAATCCCGAAATCCATATCCATAATAGGTGAAGGTATTGCTCTTTCAAACTGAAATGGATCAGAAAGGAAATTATTATTATGGAAGAAACACAATGGAAAGGAAATGAGAGGAACGTATTTTCTTTCAAGTAAACACAGAGCACGAAATAATCATACGAGCTTTAGATAACAAATGTAATGTTTGAAATGATTAGAATAATCAAGATGCTAAACAAAGAATAACTTAAGATTCGAACATAAGAACAATATATTAAGAAAGATACATCTCACAACATAAAGTTTACAAAATAAAGCATCAGCTCCTATTCCTCAAATGAGTAAAAGAAAACACAAAGTCTTTCTTCTTCACAATAGATCTCAATATTCCAAAAATCTCAACCCTTTGGAATGCATAAGCATCCCTTATTTATAATAAAAGGAGTTGAGAGAAAATAGGATAAATCCTAGAAAATAGTCTTTTTAATGAGAGTCCTACTTTGCTTGACTCTCACGCAAGAGACCAAGTCAAAATTTGCTTCCCATGTGACGAAACAAAAATGAAAAAGACATGTTGATTTCGAGGATTGAAATGACATGCAACATTGTGCCTATTCTGTTTCATCATCTTTGTCTTCCTCCAACAAAGCCTGCTTGTCCTGAAATTCTTGGAACTTTCAGATTATACCCTGCATCTCATTTTCATCAGGTGCAGTGGAATGATCACTCAGAACTTCACATGTTTCCTGAGTATCGCTAGCGTTGCCAGGAAGCTATTTTAGTCTCTTGTTGAGTTTCCTTAGGGTTTCCAAAGAATGTTCAATTTTCACAAACTTGTCAATGATTTCTAGGTGAATCCATAAGTTGGTTCATGTTGAATTGATTCTTGGATCTGCTTGTAAAGATCATCAATAGGAAAAATACCCGAGCTTTCACTCAACACCTTAGCGCAGATCTTGACTAGCTCTTCTTCTATGTCATTCGTGTCATCGACCAATTGATCTCTTGATTCCCTCAATTTGCTACAAGCTTCATTGAGAATCTTTATTCTGAATCTAATGGCTTTGGTTAGTTGAAAATGTTTTTCCCCATGTGGAATGATGCCTTCTTCGACCAAGATGCGGGATGGAACCTGTTTCAGCGTTTGGAGAGCTTCAAAAGTTAACTCTAGGTTCCGACTTCTATTGAAAATTCATCATCCATTTTCTCTCCATCCTTCTTTATATCCTCCAAGGATTTGTAGACTTCCACAAAGTGTCATCAATGACTTCTTTTCAGTAGGATTAGCCTCTAGATCCATTCATCAACCGTTCTCCCCTTCTCATTAATCTTCTCAATCATGGGTACCAATGAGAAATCGAACCTGATAGGAGTAGAGGATGATGGTGTTGACTCAGTAGGCTTTGAGAACTTGAGTAGTACTTCGCCACCGGCTGCACTTTCTCTTTTAACTCATCTCTGTTTGCCTTAGTTTGCTTTAGCTTCCGCACAACACATTCATGACATCTTGTGCATCCCGCTATGCTCCTCCATTATTCTTGTCCCTAGATCAACCCTTGTGATTTGATAATCCATGACCATTATATCATCCTTGGTTTTATCACCGCAGGAGTAGCAATTTCTTCAAATTTATGCCTTAAGGCATCCACCGAAACTTCAAACTCGTTTTGGGTTTCTTGGCCGATTTAGTAGGAGTGACCTTGAGGGAACTCGAAATCAAAGGCTGGTAATGGAACTACCACCTTCCTCTTCCTCGAGTATGATCTACTAACCATCGAGGCGTATTAGAAGAAGTTTCTCCCATCAGTAGGTGTTACGGTCACATCCTTAGGTGGAGGAAGGTTAGCTCGTGGAGTAGTGACCACTCGCAAGTGTAGTGTCCGGGTGACAATGGGCTTTAGGAATGAAGGTGCGAAGGAGGAGGCATGTCCATGGTTAAGCTCGGGGTCCAAAGTGGGGAGAGGTGAGAGGCTAGAGAAGACACTAGCCATGGCTAGAGGAACTTGGTGAAGAACTCGAGGCAAGGAATGCTTTGAATGGGAGGAGGCAAGGATTCTCAAATTAGAGCTTGAGAGATAAGAGGAAGACTTACCTCCGATGAACTATCAACCAAAAGAGGAATGGAAGGTTGAACAATCTCTTCTCCGTAATCTCAACTATTTGTGGGAGAGTGGCCACTTTGGTGTAGTTACTTGATCTTCTCCCTTTCTCGACAAACTTAACCTTTATTGGCCTCTTAGAAGGATTCTTATCCTTTTCGTTTTTTCCTTGGAGGGTCCCACTTCCAAAGTATCTAGTTTTGAAAAAGTTCCTTCTTTATAACTCATTCCCAAGAAATGAGCCACGCCTTAGTACGGGAAAGAATTTGAGCAACTCTCCCCATAATAGAAGCTTTCTCAGCAATGGACCAATCAATCTGGGAATACATATCGGTCTTCATTTAACCCATCATACGAGGTGTCAAGGACATTCTCGTTATCCATAGTGCCCTCTAGGATGTCAGATAAATCTAGCATCTAGATTTCTTCAATTTTCAACCTGCTATTGTCCTTTCTTCGGATGGCAACTTCATCCTAAAGATCAACCCAAATATCTTCTATGTTGGGCACATGTAGATATAAAGTCCCATACAATTTAAGGACTCCTCGGAAATCAAATCCATCTCTGTGCTTCATGTGCTTCTTCAACTTGTCCTGAAGCTTGTGCACCATGTTCTTAGCTTTAACCACTGTCAAGCACGTGTACCTTCCGATGGAAATAGGGAAGGATATGACAGCCTTGTGTTTACTTTGTTGGAATTTGTGAAAATCCAACAATTGTCTTACCAACTCCATTAGGATCATCTTATCACTTGGGAATCGGGCAATCAGAAAGGATCACCGTGTACATGATCACCCGAAGGTATGTTAACTTCTTGAATTGCAAGAAGATATAACCCCATTTTGATACTTCAGCCCATGTCTCATCGAGAGACTCTTCTCTTTCTTAAGTTAAGATTTAGGATGCAGATGTTCTCATAAAAGGTGTCATTCACTCTTCCGAATTGATCCCGGACCCTTCATTGTCAACTAAGGAAATGCCGATATATATGTTCGATTGACTTACTTCCCTTCATGTCCAACCTGGATAATTCCTCATACCATTCTGCTAAATAGGTGACATATAAAACTTGCTAGTAGTCAAGATTGTCTTCATCTAGGAATCAATCTCATTACTTATAAGACTACTCCCAATCAATCCCTTGTTCGTTCTTCTTTATAAGGACCATGAATTGATACATCCACCCGTGAAAGTCTCTTGACTCGAGAGTCCAAATAATCGACTCAAAAGGGTGATGATGTCACCGATTTCAAGGATGAAATGACTCACTGGGGACAAACTTGGGAAACCTAGAGATGGTTTGGCTTGCCTTGATCAAGAATTTTTTATTCACATGCACGATGCAATCTTCTTGATCTTTTCCCAGGATTTTCGTGTCGACTTAGGATCTACATCGATATATTCCTCAAAGTTGGGTAATCTTAGAAGGTCATCAAAGTAACCCCCATCCAACTTCACTATGGTTTCTCCTACCGGATATCTCACCGAGCGGGAATTTGAGTCATAATGGAAGCAGGCCAAAAATGAACTTGGGACATTGAGAAAAATTGGGAATCCTGCTGCAAGAGGGAGGCCACTGTTGGTTATTGACTTCATCTAGGGACTCTGAGAAGAATCCTTGGTTATGTTCCAAAAGTCTTCCATGTCAATGTTACCAAGCTCCATATCTCAGATGTCGTAATTGCAATCTATGTAGGAAGGGGATTCCATTTTTTGGTACTTGTATTTCATCTTTCCTAACCTGTTTGACTTATCCTTAGATGATCCAGGATCTCCGACATGAGAAGTCCTAAAGAAAGAATGCCTAGATAACTCTGTTTGAACAATCGGACTTGGAAGCTTGCTGAGCAACCCCACAGACCCACCACACTAACCGGGCTTTGAGACCTGTCGGACACTTCGTGAAACCCGACACACTACAGAGTATATCAGAAACTAGGTTGTGTCGGAAACTTCATGAAACCCGACACAAAGGCGGAAATCAGGAGATGTTGAGCACCCTGCGGAACCCAACACTCTGCGGAAGTTGGAAGATGTCAAACAATCTGAGAAACCCGACACAAGCGGAAGTCAGATGATGCTGAGCACTTTGCAAAACCCAATACACTCTGCAGAGTATATCGTAAAAAGTGTGTCGAACACTTGTAAAACCTAAAACAAAGGCATCGGGTTTTTGGGATGTCAGAACAGGTAAAATTTCCTCCAAGCTTGTAAGTTAGGTTTTATAGATTATTCTCAAAAACTATGAGAGTATACCCATGGAAGAAAATAAGAAAACACCCAGGATGAGTTTTCAAACAAGGGGTTTCATGGAAATTCAATAGAAAATGAAGAAAAAAACCCTAAACCCAGAGGCAAGAAAAATAAAAGAGGAAAAACACCAAAAGAACACTTCAAAAACAAACCCAAAGATCACAAAATGATAAGAAGAGAAAAATACCTTCAAGAAATTTGAAAAATGATCGAAGATGAATCACGAAATCGATCGAGAAGTTTAGTCGGGTTTGGAGGTCGATGGAGCATGTACGAAAAATCCACACAGCAAAAATATGTTAGGTAGAAATGACGTGTAAAATTAGACTATTTATAAAACCCTAGCATTTATTACACCTCCTCGACACGTGTGCCAACTAACCGACAACTTGGCATTAATGCCATGTCATCATGTTCGACACTTCGAAAACCTGAAACAAAGGTTTTCTTAACAAAACGGGTTTTGAGAGCCAACCAACATGAAACATGTAAAAGACATGTCTGGATGCTTTGGGTTCGAAACCCGATCAAAGGGTCATTTCGTGTTTCAAAGTTTCGGGAAGTGAAGCAAAACATGTAACATGTTTTTGTAAGGTATGTTCCGATGCTCCTGGGTTTCAAAGCCCGACACACTCGGCATGTAATTAGGTTTCGGGCTTTCAGAAGACACTCAACAGGAAGCATGTAAAAGACATGTTTCGCATGCGATGGAAACCCGAAACCCAAAATCTCCTTCAAAGGGCATTTTTAGGAGGTTTTGTTAAAAATTTTCTATGGTTATCTCAATTTTATTGTAATCACTAAAAATGAGATAATCGGCTCCGATTGGGGACTTTCTTTAAGACATCAAAGGAAGAGAGCTCATATCAAAAGCTTTATCCATTGGGCTATAGAGTCAAGAAGAAAAACCAAAAACAAAGAAAGAAAGAAAGAAAGCAAATGAACACAACGAGAAAATAAATTATGATACAATGCAAGAGAGCATCTTGCATTACTTGGTGGAACATCTTCAAATGTTGGCCTTGAATGGTAGATGTAGTAACTCTCCATCAAGGTATGATAGATGAAGCTATTTTGATTGTTGGTGATGTATTTTGAAAGGACCTTTCCATAAGGAGTCAAACTTGTCATGCATCCCTTTTTGTTCTCTTCTCTTGTCCCAAAGAAGTACTAGATCTCGACACGGAAATCACGTTGCTTTGATTTCTTGTCAAATATTATTTTGACTTTGATCCGATTTGGTCGTGATGCAATCCACCACCTTGCTCCATTCTTCTTCTAGCACGCTAGGTACATTATCCTTTCTCAATAGAACTTTGGAAAGTTTCATCCTTAATTACTTTAGCCAATCGTAAGGATGGAAATTCTACGAGAGATAGGAATTTCAACATCAATTCCATACAACACCTAGAATGGGGACATTCAAATATCTCACTTAGGAGTAATTCGATCTACCCACAATGCATCATACAATGCTTTGTGCCATGTCCTTTGATTCTCATCAACCAAATTTATGATTATGGTCACCAAGTTTTGGTTGCTTGATTTAGCCTGACCACTACCTTGAGGGTAGTAATCGGATGAATGAGCCAACGTGATCCCAAATCCATAACAAAATTATGTCAACTCATAGCATGAGAAATTGGAGGCGTTTTGGCTGCAACAATCTTGTGAGGCACACCGAATCTAACAATTATATTTTCTTTGAGAAAATTACAAACAACTTCGGAGGTAGCTTGTTTGATTGGAGCAGCTTCCACCCACTTGGTGAAATAGTATGTGGTGGTGAGGACATAATTATGATCGACACTAGAGGTAGGGTTCAATACTCTAATGAAATCAATTCCCCATTGGTGAAAAGGTTCTTCAATCACCACGGGCTTTAAGGGAAGAGCTGTCAGCTTAGGACGACCAACGAAATGTTGACAAGCTTCACACTTGGCCACCCATTCAGTTGAATCTCGAAAGAGAGTAGGCCAATAGTACCTAGCCCGTAAGATCTTATAAGCCATCACGGAAGAAGAGAAATGTCCTCCGCATGCTAGATTATGGAAGGACTCTAGTAACCTTATTTACGAGACTTGTCAACACAAAGACATGTATACACTATCGATACCTTTCTTGTATATACCATTCTCCCACATAATGTATCTTACGAGATCCGAGTTTAACCTGTCCGATTTATTTTGGCTTAAATGCAGGGGACACTTGTCATAGGTTAGAAAGAAAGTGATATCTGTGTACCATTCATTAGTCATGCTTACGAAAAGAACTTTGGGCAATTCTAAAAATACCTTCGGATTTCTTTGCACTTTGTCTCAAAGCATTATTTTACGTGATTAATTGGCACAGAGCCTCTCGCCATACCTACTGCAGTATGATGTCCAAGTCATACTCCTAGACTTTGGCTATCCAATTATCTTGTTGACTACCCAAATCTTGTTGGGTCAGGGGATGGATTTAACTATAGTATCGGGAACTAGAACGAGAGTGTGGGAACTTAAGACATAATACCCGAAATGTTTCACTACTCTCACCATTACATAATCATGCTTTTAATCTGCGACATCTTTAATTCATGTTCCTTTAGTGGGCATCTCATGAAATCAATGGGATCTTCAATTCCTTCTTCATTTTCCCCGCATCAGATGGTACGACATCAGTATGTGCGAAACGAGTGTACATGATGAAATATTTCTTAAAAGTCCTGGACATACTAGAATATGAGAGTGATCAATCGATTGTTTGACTTCTTCAAATGTAAGCTTCCCTTTAGTGCTCCATCAAATTGGAGTTTTAACCTTCATCATTCCAAGGATATCCTTGGTTTTATCGAGAAAAATTAGGTAAAAATCTTCTTAGGAAATTATCCTTCCCAGAAAAAGTAGTGCATCCCAATTTTGCTTTGTGGGTAGGGTAAGGCTTTGAATGGCCTTCACCCCCTCTCAGGTCGATCTTGGTTCCTTCTCTAGTGACAATATGACCCAAGAATCTCTCCTTTTATCACTCCAAACATGGACTTTTTAGGATTTAATGAAATACCATGATGCCCGCACCTTAAGAGTACTCTATTCAAGGTGATCATAATGATCAATTCACTTTTAGAGAAGACCGTCAAGTCATCCAAATACAAAACTATGACCTTGCCCATTAAATCTCTGAAAAGCTAAGTCCACGATCCTTTGAAACATGGCTCGACATTAATCAAGCCAAAAGGCATTCTCCACGTAAAAAAGTTTACCCATGGAGTGGTGAATGCTGTTTTATGTTGATCTTCAACATCTACCTCAACTTGATTATACCCCGAAAATCCATCAAGCATGGATAACATTTCCGCTCGGTTGATGGATCAGTAATGCTGGTCCATGATGGGAAACGGATAATTGTCCTTTAATGAAGATCAAGTTGAGATTTCGAGGAAGTCAACATAAATCTAGATTTCACTGTTCTTCTTCTCATAGGACAATGTTCGCAACCTAGGTGGAATGATGGATCGAGAAAGATAATCCTTGTGTCTAACATTTTATGAATTTCTACAAGAATAGTCCCCGAGATCTTTGGGTGTAATGTCTCGCTTCTACTACCCGTAGGGTTTAACTTCAGGAGCTTCAAAGGAATTCTATGTTACACATCCTTGGGCTTGAAAGACTTTAGATCCTCATATGACCACGCTAGGAAATCCATATATCTCTTCAAGAGTGAAGAGAATCTTTATTTTCCTTCTGAGAACAACATTTACCGATGTTTACCATCTCGTGGTTGATCATCGAGCCTAGGTTAACTTGATCTACCTCTCGACGAGGAAGCACCTTTAGCTTGGTTTGCCACTGAATGAACTAGTCATGCTTGTCGAAAAAAACCTTCCGAGAGAAACTAATCCC
This sequence comes from Taxus wallichiana var. yunnanensis, assembly GCA_018340775.1. Classification (NCBI taxonomy): domain Eukaryota; kingdom Viridiplantae; phylum Streptophyta; class Pinopsida; order Cupressales; family Taxaceae; genus Taxus; species Taxus wallichiana. The sequence continues at coordinate 174,781,583 of CM031233.1, forward strand.
TTTGGAATCTTATTTCCTTTAAGCTAGAAGAATTCACCATCAATTCCTTGATATGAATTCAAGATGGACTCATGGAAAGCCGATTCGATTCTTCAAAATAAAGCTCATCAAATTATCACTTTCTCTAGAAAAGACAATACTTGTTGGTCATCATTAAACACCATCGATGAGCTAAGTTATCCGAACACTTGGACGATACACAATCTCAATGGTATATGTGTCTGCTTGAAGCTGTGGGTGAGGAAGAAGAAAAGATGCGAAACAACTAAGGAATTAGCTTTATCATTGTAATCTCTTAAGATTGCTTTAATGGAAAAAGTCGCCAAGCATTCTATGTCTGTCCCAAACCTTGTTTCGTAATGTTTTAGACGATTTTCATTTTTACCTCGATAAATTCCCTTTACTTGATTCACAATCAACTCAAGCATCTCCTCATACTTTGAGATTTCAGATTCCCTTTGTCTTGCTATTATTTATAATCCTAATAACAAAGCTTCATATTCGGGCCGTGTTATTAGTATTATCAAACCTGCATGACTTGAAAAGCAAAGGGAAAGATCTCAAAACTGAGATATAAGAACTACTGCACTTTCCGAACCAGAGTTGAATATTATTCTTCCACTTCTACGAGAGGGCACCTCGGATGTCAAGAAATAATTACCCAAGCCCACATCTTCAAAGAGAATTTTGAGCCTTAGGATCATCTCGATTTAAGTAACAGGTACTTTGCTTGTGCTTTGGGGTGAAGGACACGAGGAAATCCATTTACTGGAATTTTATCTTTGGTCCAATCCATGTTGATTTCTCCTCGAACATCTTTGGAAAAGCCTCTTCCCAAAAGAATCCCATAAGCGAACAGGATATCAAGAATTAGGATAGTCATTTTTACTCTCTTTTCTCGAAATGCAAGAAATGCAAACTATGCATCCTTGATTTGGCCAATCAAGGGGAGTTGTTCAGATTTCTATGGAGTAACATCGCCCATAAGATTTAGTCGGTGTGAGTCTCGAGGGCATGAGCTACTTTTGTGGGCATAACGTTATCAAAGGCTCCCGAGTCAATTATGCAATTGCTTGAGTTTGCAACCATTTATAAGTAAAGACAAATAAAATTGTTCAATATTTCCTAAAGAAGTGGCAAAGGTCATATTACCCCGAGGTAAAGGTTGGGTGGGGCTAGGAAAAATTTATTTTAAAGATGAAGGAATAACAACTCTGCTTCTAATGAATTTGGAAAGTTTCTCAAATTGTTCGGGGTTGGATTGAAGGTATTCTACTTCCGACATTTGGATTTTGGTTTTCTTCGCATGATCAATGATGTCAAAAGTGGTATATGAAGGAATGATGTAGGGCCTCGAGTTCTGGTTACATTGATCGAGGAGACGCATCGGGCCTTGGCAAAGCAGGAGAAAGAGTGTTAGAAGGTGAAGTTACCTTTTTTGTTATGTCCCTTTCGGTTTGTCTTTGAGATGGGAGATCCTCTTTTAGCCATAACTATGGGAGCTTCCTTAATTTTATCCTCGAGCTTTCAACCAACTTTCCGGGGTTCGAGATTCGGGATCGAGTGAAAATGCAAATGATTGTCCATCATGCTCATCTTCATCTTTCTCATATTCCAAATAACCAATGCTGGAGTCACCAAATGAATCATCAAAAGACTCATCACGCATATCTTCAAGCTTTAAGGATTTATGAGAGTCATGGATCTTCTAGTTCCTCATCCTCCTCAACTATTTCAATTGCTATGTCGACAGGAGGAGCTTCAATGGCT
>CM031233.1:174783452-174900952 GCA_018340775.1 Taxus wallichiana var. yunnanensis
TTACTTAAAATAATGATCCTGGGCAGAACATCACAACACTTCACATAGCTGATTTGTAAACAATGGAGCTTGAACTGACAACAGTTGTCCCAATGCAATAATAACTTACTGTTATGAAACCATCTTACCTAGATGATGGTTCCAAGGCTAGCAGAGACAAAAGCCCATGTTGATTTGAGAAACACTTGGAAAGATCTTTGGAGATATACTGTGGAGGATACTAATGTATGAGGTTTGCAAACAAATGGATAGATGAGTTCTGCTGAATCTCCAACAGACTTATGTTAATGGCTCAAGAGAGAGTAGATTTGATCACTTATGTTGAATACAGTGCAAGATGAGCAAGTACTTGATCTGCTGTGTCTATCTCGGGTCTTGAATCAAGATATTGAGGCACATAGGGATCCATTGTCACACAGCCAAGTCAGTTTATAAGGCCTATATGTAGAGTAAACCGGAAAGACTCACAGACAGAGATCAAACTGGGGCCACATAAAGCGGTGGATGGTAATATTGAACAGACTGGTGGGGGTCAGGTGATTCTCTCCTCGAAGGTGAGGAGGTTCAACATGTGCTCATCTGGTACCATAGCAGCAAACACCGACCCACTTTGTAGAATTCCATGTATATTTCTTGGAAGAAAGAGACTGGAGCAGCTGGGTCTCCTCCTGGTCCCATCGACACACAGGTGCCCAGAGAGTCACTCAATAGGATCTTTGCAATCGAGAATTTAAAGGCACTCCAATAAATTGATCATCAAGATCAACACACACCTCTGAGGCTGGGGTCAAACTCCGCTACACAGGAGAGGATCGACAAGTTTAAGGTATATTTAGATATCTTTGAGACTTTCAATGTAACTTCCTAATAATGTAAGGGTGTAAACACATATCTCGTGATCCATTGTTGGTGATACGGGGCGCAATTATGGATGTATGCAAAGGTCGAGAACCGAAGGAATAACATCGCAGGATGCTACCATCAACTACATTTCTCACAGTTCATAAGACCACCTTTCGTACAAGATATGGGGCACTATGAGTTCACATGGTACCTTTTGTTTGACGAATGCCCCGTAGTGTTTAGTGAGTTTGATGAATGGGGTATTTAGGACCTTTCTAGATCGATCAAACATTCTCATCTTCCTCGATGAAATTTGATTTAATCATGTATGCATAAGGAGCACGAGGGCACCTTCGCCAGAGTTCTTAGCTTGTCTTCATGAGTAGAAGCTTTACAGAAACACGGAGAAGTGTGCATTCTTTCATAAGGAGGTGCAAAGTATTTGGGTCATATCATTTTTGGGGGAAGGTATTGTTATCGATCCTTCCAAGATTAGAGCTATTATGGATTGGCCAAACACCCATTAATTTGGTACGAGGTGAGCTTGAGCTAATGGGATTAACAAGGTTACTTACCGGAGATTTTTTAGGACTTCTCTCGGATTGCACTCCCATCACTTCCTTCAAAGGAAATGGAAGAAGTTTGTTTGGTTTAGACAGTGTACGAGGAGGCCTTTAGTACATGAAGGAATGTCTCACTACAACACCTATTCTTGTAGTGTCGGATCCTGACGTGAATGAGTTTTTCATTTGCACTGGATGTTTCTTTAGCAAGGCTTCGAGGTGTGTTGATGCAGAGAGGGCAGAGTAGTGGCTTTGAATCTTGCGAAACTCAAAGATTACGAGCTTAATTATCCACTCATGATCTTGAGCTTACTGGCCGAGCTATGCACACTTTGGTTCAATGAAGGCACTTTCTACTTGGTCGAGATTCACACTCGGGATGATCACCTGAGTCTTCACCACCTCTTCACGTAGCACAATCTCAATGCTAAAGGAGTTGGTTTGTGAGTATGATATAGAGATAGAAGCATGTGAAGGGGAAGGAGAATGTGGTGGCATATGCTCTCGAGTAAATGGAGACATGTGGCTATGGCCACCTCAGTGAGCATAGATTTGTGGAGCATGATTCTTCAACAACTTCCTCTTGACCGCCTTCTACATTTTAGTTCAAGCAAGAGATCGAGTCTCGAGACCCCTCGAGGTAAGTTTGATGGTATTTCCTTAAAGGAAGATGGTCTTCTCGGGCATAGAGGTTGGATTTATGTTTCGAGAGATGGAGGCTTGAGGTAGGACATCTTGGCAGAGGCACATCGTGCACCCTATTCAGCCCACCCTAGGGTGAAGAAGATGCACACCACCTTGAGATAGTTGTATCATTAGAGAGGACTTCGTAGAGATGTGGCCTAGTTCATGTCACGATGTTTAGAGTGCCAAAAAATAAATCTAAGAGCATCGGCATCCACCTAGCCTTCTTTTCCCTCATGCTATACCAAAGTGGAAATGGAACACCATTTCCATGGACTTCATTGTTATCAGCTCTGGATGTCGATATATCACCACGACGCCATCATGGTCATAGTTGATAAATTGACAAAAGTGGATCACTTTTCCTGGTGAAAATCACTTATATAACTAGTGCGTGCACTGCAGGTATATTTGGATGATATTGTCGAGGTTGCATGTGATTCCGCTTGGAAGATCATTAGCGTAATGATAAATCCATTGTACACTTCCCATTTTTTGGACTACCATGTAGTATGCCCTCGGAATGAAGATCAATTTCAGCCTTAGCATGTCACCCTGAAGATCAGATGTAATGCCACTGAGCGGTGAATCATATTTTAGAGGACATGCCTCGGGATGTATGTGATGGATCGGTAGTGGTCTAGATGGGAGGAGCACTGTACTTTCTTGAGTTTGCCTACAACAATAATGGTTTTCGAGTTCTATAGGCATGGCTTTTTTAGGCTTTGTATGGTAGAGTTGCAAGACACCTCTTAACTTGGACATGTGAGAAGAAAATGTATTATTCTACCCTATTTAAAATATATGATTTTGGAAAGAATAGAAACTATATTCTTGTTTTAATATTTGATTGAAGGAAACAAAACTATTTAAGACCCGGCATGGAATGAATTCAATTCTTTATCTCATGACAAAAGAGATAGTTAATATCTCATTCTAGATATGTATACACTTATTTCAATTCTTCGTATACTTCAGTAAAATTCCTTTATCAAATGTTCAAATAACCCTACAAATAGATAAGAGGCAAGTGAAATAATCAGTATGACTTAATGAGGCAAAAAGGATCCCAAGACAAACTAAAAACACTTAAGGAACTTCTTAGAAGACTTAGCAAAAATGGGCTCAACTCTCTTACAGGTCATTTCATTTGTCAAGAGATGTAAATTTTCAAATTGCAAATCAATTAGACAAATTAAATATTGAAATCCTTCTTAAATCCATCTAAGAAAAATTATCCATGTCTATTTGACATGTTGTGGAGAGGAAGAAGATCAAATTGAAAAAAATATTATAAGTTAAAATTTACTACCAGATTCGCATTGTAAAAAGCCTGCATGAAACATTTTCATAAAATTAACCTCCTTAAACTTTATCAAAATTGAAATTTAATGATTCTGAGTAAAGAGGACATCGATAAATTTCTAGAAAGTCCTTGTTTTCCCAAAACCAAGCTATCTATCAAAAGTTATGGCCTTCTAAAGTTTTTCCTTCATCTTAGCGTCAGAAAAAAATTGGGAAAATTTTCCTCAAGCGGGCAGCTCAAATTTTTCCTTAGCACTTCAAAAAAATTTGGAAAATTTTCCTAATTTTCCTTGCTGACCTGACATGCCCAATCAAATATTTCCACGTGGCACCATGAGGTGTTGATGGAGAAGCGAAAACCCTTGAAGCTTAGCGCTTAGGAAACATTCACGGGAAAATGTTCTAAATTTTCCTAGTTGCTCCACATCCAATCAGGAGCTGCCATGTGGCATCGCAAGACATCGACGGAGGAGCGGGTTCCTTTTTACCTTTTTCATTTTTGGAAAAATTTTGGGAAAATTTTCTAAAATTTCCCTCATTGCTTCGCTTGACCCAGCCCTAATCGAGGCCCACGCAAAGGACTGTCGAGGATCGCTGATCTACGCCATGTGGGATCATGCCAGCATCGGCCGAAGGTCTTTGGTGAATTTTACCCCTTTTTCCTCTGGGGCACAAATATGTTTTTTTATCCCCACCACCCCGCTTTCCGTGTTGGCTTAGGAGGTGCCACATGTCCCTTGCGGACTTACGGACCCGTGGGAGCATGGGCACACAGGTGGCTTCTCGCCCCCGCGTGGGAAATTTTCCAAAATTCTCCTATGGCCCCATCGACTCGACTACTCCTCTAGGAAATATTTCTCCCCGTGGCCCATAGACCCGCCCTTAGGGGCAAATTTTATCCACTCGGGCAAGCAAGCCCGCTCTTGGGGAAAATTTTCACCCCAAGGCCCACTGGCCCATAACTTGAAAAATATGAGGAGTTAGGAGGACTTCTTTATATCAATAAAGGTGAGGAAACTTCCTATCCAATGGGAATGATTAAGGGAAAATTTTAATGCATTAAGTTTGAGAAAATCAAGCTAAACCTTTAAGCTTGTTAGAGAGTGGGTATGGTGAGGAATTACCCTCTAAACCTAATTGAACCTTCTAACCCTAAATTTTGGACCTTATGACCTTTAATAATTGTTAATAAAAGAAAATTATATTCTAGTGGATTAGAATTGTTCTAGAACCATTAGTGTACAATTGTTGTTCTGCAGAACTGGTTGGAGATTCTTTTAATCAAAAATATATATTCCATAATTTTCCAAACTAATCCTAGGTTGTTCTTGGTTTCAAGTGGGTTGTTTTAGTGGGTGTTACAATAATGTTTGGAGGAACATATGTGAAGGCCCTAATAAATTGCATGCCATTTTTTCAATTTTTTGATAGGAAAATAAATTCTTACAAAATATGTAATAAGATTTTAATATATTTGAAATGGTAGAATACATTTAAGTTCCTAAATTTTATCATACATTTTATATACAATACAATTTACTCTAAAAGTTTTCACTTTTGTGATAGAAATCTTTTGATTCAACTTTTAGATGTATGTCCCCAAAAAACTAAACATGGGTTTTTGGAAATGCATTTATTGGGGTGGTGGAAGATAAAGAATCATAAATAAGAAATAAATGAACAAACAAATAAATATTCTATGCTATAATTTAGTAAGAAAACATTATTTTTGTGTTTATGTTAGGAGTAATGAAGAGGAATGGAAATTTATTTTTAAATATCACCCATCATCATTATAACAATCCCAAAAAACATGGCAAACAAGAAAGAAAAAAGTAACTCTTAAGCGTAACTTCATGGAGTCTATAATAGGGAATTTATGGCACATAATAGGGTATTTCAAAAAAATTCACATTATGAGATAAGAATTTATAAAATCAAACTCATACGACATTTCTTTCAAAGGTTTATGTTTGATGTTGTAAATAATACTCAATTGTATCTATATATACCAAGAAATGTAATGGAAAATTTTCTAAGTAAACCATTATAGTAAAAAATAAAATCAAGTTGATTATAAATAGTGAAGGTTTTTTAATTTAACTTTAGGTTCAAAACACATAAGGTTTGTGTTTATGTTTCTCATGAATTTTTGTTTTTACTTTTTTGTGTTGTAAGTGGATAATTCTCATGTCACGAGGAAAATATTTACACTTTTCCTTCCTAAAGGATCATGTTTTAAAATAATATAAGGAAATATATAATATCATTATAGAAATCTTGTTAATAAGCTACCCAGCATTATCATATAGTTTCTAATACGATTACATTTACATATATATATATATATATATATATATAATAGTTTATAATAACATTGATTATCTAGTTTTAAATAACTTTGAGATTTAATATGAAATATTAAATAATGTTTTGGAGAACACTCCCAACATCCAAACAACTTTATCATTAATTGATCCGAAGATCAAATCATGGGCATAGTTTACCTAAATCTCCTAGGATAATTATAGTACATTAGAAGCAATACAAGAAATTTTCAGATTGCCCATTATAATGTGTAAAACTTATACCCGACACTCAAGATGCATTCCACAAGCCGGGATTTGCAAGGTGTTATGGGACGAAGTAGGGCAAAATGATTGAAGTTGGGCATGTTGCAGGGAAAAAGTGACATGTCTTCGTGACGTCATATTTGATGCGAGAAAAAGTGTTTCAGAAACCTCCATTCTTTAATTAATGATAAAAGGTTTACAACAATGGGGTCCACTCTTATTTTAGAAGGGGACTCGATTGTCGTGACTCAAGAATCTCATTGAGTTACTTGGTGAACTAAGACCGAGTTGACCGAGATCAAGGGCAAGTTGACAAGGAAAACAACATCAAACTACAAGGTAAGTTGAGCCCTTGGTGAGTTTTGATTGAGTTGCATATACAAATCGAGAAGTGATTTGGTCACCCTGAGTTGGTGAGTTGCATGACAAGCTCATAAAGCAAACTAGAGGGCTATAACCGAGTTGAACTGCCAAATCACAACCAATGGTTGAATCAAATGGAAAAATCAAAGGAGGATGTGGACCAATCCACGAACATACAAGTGGAGATAAGCCTTAAAAAGGTGGAACGAACTCTATCCTCGGAGCATGTGAGATGAATCCCACTAACCGCAAAATAGTTGGTATGCTTGAAAAGAATCTCATTCTAGGTGAGCACATAGATAACGACATAGCGGGGCAGCCTTAATGAGCGAGTATCTCGATGGGAAGGGCAACTCAAGCCATCTCGGCATAATGGTAAGGAATTTCGGGGCAAGAAAATGGCACGGTGATAATAAAGGGATAAGTAGTGTAAACAAAGCCGGTGGTTAGAACCTTAGACCTAGCGCCCTCCCAACTCGTCGGCCCAACAATCTCGGCAGACCGAGTTGGCATGATATGAGTTGTGTGATAAGGGTTATAAGCATTAAGTTCATGGAGTAGTGGTATTTAAACTCCTCTCCTCCATTATGCACAAACACTTAATCCATCGAGTGCAAATGAGAGGAGAGTGAGAGGAAGCCTTAGATAACTATTAATGTTATTATGTGAAGAATTAAAAGACCTATTTTAAAATAGGCATGATAATAAAAGACCTATTATTATAGGCATGATTGTAAATTGGGAGCTATTATTTTTAAATCACCATATCGTTGTAAAGGCTATTTGATGTCTTAGCCTTCTTATCGAACTGAAGTCCAAACATGGAGTAAAGGGATGTGAGGTAAAGCTTGGAAAAGCACACTATGGAGCTCTCATTTTCATAAGTTGGTCATATCACCATGTTCGTTACTTTGAGGCCACAGAGGAGATTCGCTAGATTCTTGTGTAGCTCGTGACACCCGAAACCATATATGACTTAACTCTGCATAGAAGATGGAGGTCATGCAAAAGAGGGGAATTCATCAGGAGGGTGTGTTCATCTACAGAAAATATCTGAATTAGCTATGTGTAGATACTGGAGGTCATGGAATAGATTGGAAGTCATTAGCGGTGTCAATTTCAAAGCAATTGCTCGGATCATTTGGTAGCTTTCCAAGTCCACTTTTGATTATGTTGAATCAATTGGCACCAGGTTCAATTTTTATGGAGATTCATTATATAATTGTAATTTTATTTGTGCTTATAATCAAAATGTTATAATTAATCGGTTCAAATTTTATTGAACCCAGAGATATGTAAGTGATTTCAAACTCCATTATTAACTCCTCGCAATGTTGGTTTTTTCTTACATTGAATTTTTTTAATTTGATTTATTTTGGGGTAAAATTGGAATCAAAATAAGTGGCTTATAAGGATCCATTAGTCAAGAAAAATTACACCAATTCACAAATCAAGTTTGGTACGGAGTAGGTATTTCACCTATAAACTTGCTAACTGCAAAGAAATTTTTATATCATAATGGGTTGTCTCATGCGGTTATAGTGAATTGAATTTATACCAGTTCATACTACTGGCCTGTTTTGCTCACTTTATTGGGCATCATGCTACACATGGTGATTCTACATTGACAAGATCAAGCACGTAACATTATTGAATTGAGGAGGAGAATGGAACTCCTATAGTCTGCATTGTGAGAATAACATCATTAGAAAGGGACCCAAGAAGAACGAGATGGTCCTCAAGTATGTGCACATTTCTCTATAATGGGGCATGACACGAAATAATGTTGGTATTTGTTCACTATCCCAAGCACTCAAGATGGTTCCAACATCAAATGGTGAAATGTAAAAGGGCACCAATAAAGACCAATAAGACTCTAACCTAAAGTTACATCTCAAAAAAACACCCCATAGTCAAAGAAGAACTCTCGATTGAGGAAACATCTATAGATCGCGGAAAAAGAGAAGCAAGAGGTGCAACATAGGTTTTAGACTGGGGAAAAAATTGCTTGGAGGATTGATCACGAGTTACAACATGAACTACAAGCGAGAGAATATCTCTTAGACAAATTGCATGATTGTGAAAAGGTGGTGAAGTAAAGTATGCCTACCATAGACATAGAATAATGATATTATATTATATTCATTCCGGATCAATTACATAGGATGCACTTACAAATATATAGGCACATAGTTTCCTATAAATTAGGAAACTACTCTACTAACAAATACTAATCTCGTGAGTTGTTTGTAACAACCAAACAACTCAACACACATTCGTTATTAGTTGTTTTATATAACAACTAAATAACAAATTACTAATATAATAATAATTACCAAATGTAATTATTATCTACACAATGTAAATACTAATTCCTAACATTCCCCCCTTAGTGTTTACATGGTTCAATATATCTTGTTCTTTGATTGTAGCATGCCACCTCTGTGTGCTCATGATCAACTCCACAAATGTGCAACATCGGGCTTGCACAAAACTCAAACATGTGCCAACGCACATTTCTTCCACTGATGGTTTTCTCCGGCTTCTACCAACAACCTTACCAAATTGGTTTTGCAGGTGTACCAATAACCTTTCACAATTGGTTTTGTGGTTTACCAAAACCTTTCACAATTGGTTTTTACAGTTCACAAAAAACCTTACATAATTGGTTTTGCAGGTTCACCAAAACCTTACACAATTGGTTTTATAGGTTTACCAAAAACCTCTCAATTGGTTTTCCTGGTTTACCAAAAACCTTCACATCATGATTGCTACAATACTTTTTGATCAATATTATACAATGTCTCTACAAAAGGGAATCATGTAGGAAATATTGCTTTCAAAATTGAACAATAAAACATAATGGAAATGGAACAATGAGACCATGTTCCCCCCTCAATGTGAACATTTCACTTATTCAAAACAGAACTCTAAAATCATACTACACACAACAAACTGCAATTATGAAATGAAAGAAAACTCACACACACACTGTCACCACAACTTCATGTGGCCCCATCGTTGGTGACTGATGAGAGGTCATTGATTGACCTCCTGCCTCCTGTGCCTCCGTCCTCCATCAGAAAATCATCTAATAGAGAAAATATTCATCACTTTGATGTGCGGTATTTTCTTCCTCTTCATTTTCTCCTTCTTCATCAACAATCATGGCATTATCTTGTAGTTTCCCATCGAGTAAGTCTTGTGCTCTTTTTCTGCAATTGTTAGATATATGACTAGGTTGTTTACAATAGTAGCATGTAAATTGTTTCTTCGGTCCTTTAGAGGTTGAACCGTATTTGGGATTTTTCTTACCAAATGCTTTCTTGTTTCTGCCAAACATTGTAGTCTCCTCTAGTTCAACAACCATAATTCTTTTTTCTTCATCTAACAAAGAAGAAATAAGTTCTTCTAGACTTGGATTTATTTTGCTTAATGTAAAGACCATATTAGAATAACATGAAGGCATGCTATTAAGTAATACTGCTTTAGCATCATCATCAGGTACATCTACTTTTATACCAGCAAGTTGATTACAGATAGAATGAAACTTACTGATATGCTCCACCATGTTCTCACCTTCTTCCATCTTGAGGCCGAACAATCTTTGCTTCAAAGATATCATTGTGCTTCCCATTTGTGATCCAAACAACTTGTTTAATGTCACCCAGATTGTATGAGAGGACTTTTTTAAGTCTATATGATGTAGATAAGCATCTGATAGACCAATCCGATAATCATTGTAGCCTTTCGATCTCTTTGTCCCATTTACCGCTTCATCTATACATTTGTCAATTTTTTTCTTTTCCATCAACAATATCCCATAAGTATTTTTGATTAGGAATAATTGAGTTCGTACACTCATTAGGTATGAAAATATTTGCCTTCAAACTTTTCAATATGACTCAACTTATCCATTATGAATTTTCACAAAATTGACGTGTCGAGTTCTAAAACCAGCAAGTAAATGTGTGTGATAACTTGTAAAAAGTAATTAAAATTACTTTTAATACAATAGAATGATGAAATCCATTAAATCTAATATAAATTATAAAAAAAATAAATGATACTATTCAATTCATTACAACAAATACTATTATTTTCACTACATTTCAATACAAAAATAGCTTCTTCTTTAAACCACATTTATGCCAAGCTTGCTAACTATAGAATGCATGAAAATACACATAACCACACATTCTTGTTGGGATGATTCGTTATAAAACATAAGATTGATAAATACCTAAGCCTTAAAACACATTTATATGCACCATGTCAGTTTGACCAGAAAGATAGAGAATGAATTTATCCACACGTGGTAGATCAAACCTTCAAATTGGTTGAAATTGATGCTCAAATATTTTAGAGTACATACCGATTGCTTCTAAGTGGCAACACAAGCATATGGAGGGTAGACGTGTTATAACCAACGCTATAAAATTTTCAAGCTGCATATGTAGTGGTGACACACCATCCATCATCAGGATGAACTTTGACATATATGGAACAGATTCAAATAATCATTCAAATTTTCAATTTAAGAAATTCGTTGTGAGAAAACACATGATTCCGGGAGCAATATTATCTCACAGGGAACTCAAACGGTTTGAGAGATCTCTAGGAAACAAACTTTGTATTCACACAATGTGATATAATCCATTATTTTAGGAGAACATATATAGATATGATAAATCCGAAGCCAACTCTACATTTGAGTGAATTAAAAAAACATGACTACATAGATTGACATAAAACTCAATTTCTAAATATACTCGAGCTTTGAATAAATCAACAAACATCTGTGCCTTCAATTGTTTTATAATCAATGAACGAGCATCTCACTGATACCAAATATAATAAATGCCAATGAGAAATTCTCATTCACAATAAAATTGTTTAGATTTATACATAAATAATGATATTATATTATATTCATTCCGGATCAATTACATAGGATGCACTTACAAATATATAGGCACATAGTTTCCTATAAATTAGGAAACTACTCTACTAACAAATACTAATCTCGTGAGTTGTTTGTAACAACCAAACAACTCAACACACATTCGTTATTAGTTGTTTTATATAACAACTAAATAAAAATTACTAATATAATAATAATTACCAAATGTAATTATTATCTACACAATGTAAATACTAATTCCTAACATTCCCCCCCTTAGTGTTTACATGGTTCAATATATCTCATTCTTTTCTTGTAACGTGCCACCTCTGTGTGCTCATGATCAACTCCATAAATGTGCAACATCGGGCTTGCACAAAACTCGAACATGTGCCAACGCACATTTCTTCCACTGATGGTTTTCTCCAGCTTCTACCAACAACCTTACCAAATTGGTTTTGTAGGTGTACCAATAACCTTTCACAATTGGTTTTTCAGTTTACCAAAAACCTTTCACAATTGGTTTTGCAGGTTCACCAAAAACCTTACACAATTGGTTTTACAGGTTCACCAAAAAACCTTACACAATTGGTTTTACAAGTTCACCAAAAACCTTACACAATTGGTTTTACAGGTTTACCAAAACCGTCTCAATTGGTTTTCCTGGTTTACCAAAAACCTTCACATCATGATTGCTACAATACTTTTTGATCAATATTATACAATGTCTCTACAAAAGGGAATCATGTAGGAAATACTACTTTCAAAACTGAACAATAAAACATAATGGAAATGGAACAATGAGACCATGTTCCCCCCTCAATGTGAACATTTCACTTATTCAAAACAGAACTCTGAAATCATATTGCACACAACAAACTACAATTATGAAATGAAAGAAAGCTCAGACACACACTGTCACCATACAGCTTCATGTGGCCCGTCATCATTTGAGACTAACAAGAGGTTCACCGATCAACCTCCTACCTCCTATGCCTCCATCCTCCATCTAAAAATCATCTAATAGAGAAAATCTTCATCACTTTGATGTGGTATTTTCTTCCTCTTCATTTTCTCCTTCTTCATCAACAATCATGGCATTATCTTGTAGTTTCCCATCGAGTAAGTCTTGTGCTCTTTTTCTGCAATTGTTAGATATATGACCAGGTTGTTTACAATAGTAGCATGTAAATTGTTTCTTCGTTCCTTTAGAGGTTGAACCGTATTTGGGATTTTTCTTACCAAATGCTTTCTTGTTTCTGCCAAACATTGCAGTCTCCTCTGGTTCAACAACCATAATTATTTTTTCTTCATCTATCAAAGAAGAAATAAGTTCTTCTAGACTTGGATTTATTTTGCTTAATGTAAAGACCATATTAGAATAACATGAAGGCATGCTATTAAGTAATACTGCTTTAGCATCATCATCAGGTACATCTACTTTTATACCAGCAAGTTGATTACAGATAGAATGAAACTTACTGATATGCTCCACCATGTTCTCACCTTCTTCCATCTTGAGGCCAAACAATCTTTGCTTCAAAGATATCATTGCGCTTCCCATTTGTGATCCAAACAACTTGTTCAATGTCACCCAGATTGTATGAGAGGACTTTTTAAGTCTATATGATGTAGATAAGCATCTGATAGACCCAATCCGATAATCATTGTAGCCTTTCGATCTCTGTTGTCCCATTTTACTGCTTCATCTGCATTTGTCATTTTTTTTTCTTTTCCATCAACAATATCCCATAAGTCTTTGTTGATTAGGAATAATTGAGTTCGCACTTGCCAGGTATGAAAATCTTTGCCTTCAAATTTTTCAATGTGACTCAACTTATCCATTATGAATTTTCACACAATTCAGACGTCGGATTCTACCGAGAATGCGTCCTGCGATAACTTGTAAAAAGTAATTAAAGATTACTTTTAATACAATAGAATGATGAAACCAAGAAATCCAATTAAAATACGCAATCAAAAATAAATGATACTATTTTCACCATAGCTATTATTTTCACTGCATTTCCAATACAAAAATAGCTTCTTCTTTAACACCACGGTTATGCCAAGTTTTTATTAGAATGCATGAAAATACAGATCTGCACACATTCTTGTTCAGTGATTCGTTATAAAACATAATCTATTGATAAATACCAAGCCTCAGCACATTTATATGCACCACATCAACCAGGAAAGATAGAGAATGAATTTATCCACACGTGGTAGATCAAACCTTCAAATTGGTTGAAATTGATGCTCAAAGCTTTTAGAGTACATACCAATTGCTTCCAAGTGGCAACACAAGCATATGGAGGGAAGACGTGTTATAACCAACGCTATAAAATGTTGTCAGGTCTGCATATGTAGTGGTGACACACCATCCATCTGCAGCTTGCAGACAATATGGAACAGATTCAAATAATCATTGGTGGCATTAGCCATTAAGAGGAGTTCATTGTGAGATAATGACCTGGTTCTGGAGAAATTGGATTATCTGTAGGGAACTCAAATGGTTTGAGAGATCTCTCAGGAATGTAGCACTATATTTATAGTCACAAACCAATTTGCAGGCCCAAACATATATAGATATGATCTGATAGAAGACGTGTGAGTGAATTAAAAAAAACACGACTGACAGATTGACATAAAACTCAGCTTGCAAATATCTCGAGCTTTGAATAAATCATAACATCATGCCTTCATTGCAATCAGGCATAGGAGCATCTCGCTCTGATACCAAATATAATAAATGCCATATTTACACAATAAAACTGTTTAGATTTATACACGGAATAATGATATTATATTATATTCATTCGGATCAATTACATAGGATGCACTTACAAATATATAGGCACATAGTTTCCTATAAATTAGGAAACTACTCTACTAACAAATACTAATCTCGTGAGTTATTCAGAAACACCAAACAACTAACACACATTCGTTATTAGTTGTTTTATATAACAACTAAATAACAAATTACTAATATAATAATAATTACCAAATGGAATTATTATCTACAATGTAAATACTAATTCCTAACATATCTAACGTTATCAGGTGGAGGAAAGACCTAAATATGTGTGTCTATGATACAACCCTAGAAAAAAATGAGGCAAGAGAAGCTCCGAGACAATGAAGCAAGTCAAGCATGAGTACAAATCCCATTCCACCAATCCTCCTGAAGCATCCTACAAAGACGAAATAGGTCAAACTCTCCAAAGAAGAATGGTGAGAGAAAATTCAAAGTTTATGTCCCTAAGAGGTATGATCGTGTATTTTTATTACAAAAAAATTCTATAATGACACCAAATCTATTGTGGACATATTCACATTGTACTTATTGTGGATCCAATATCCATTGTGTGATTTGTTGTTGAAAATAAAAGAAACACTCTAAGATGGTTATGGCCAATAAAGACAAGGAAAAATCTACCTCATCTTAAGGAGAAGACATAGGACTAGAGCCACCAAGTAAGAGAACATTTGCGACGGGTTTATAATGCCTAGTATTTTCTTGAAAAACTATTAACAAAAAAGATTTAATGTTGCAGGAAAATATTTATTATGAAGTCCTCATAAGACCTGACGGATATTATCTATCCCAATTTGGCAATGTCAACAACAAAGTAGCATGACAAAAAGAAGTGGGCCCATGTGCCACATGTCTCGAGATTGAACCGATTGCATTTATCAAGGAGTAGTATTTTTGGATCCCATTGATTCAACTATAGAGATCTCTATGAGGAAACATAGAGTTTAGAATCCAAAAGTGGAAGAAAAGAAACTTTTTGGGATAAAGATCCTCCTTAGTGGGGATGTGTGATCTAGAGATCAAATTAGTGGAGAATTGTTTCCCTTAATCTCTCCGGATGATTATGGAATGGTAGAAGGCTTTAGAACTTTCCAATGCCTACCGAAATGGGAAAAATGGATACAAAGATGCTCTAGATGCAGTCCATGCAAGAACAAGGTGTTCGCATGATGAGAACAAGGCACGGTGATGGAGAAGATGGAAATTTTGTGGGAAAAAGTGAACTATCATTGGGAACATCAAATGTGATGTAGAGAAAAATTATTTGCAAACCTCCTTGCCTTCGACAAATGATAAAAATCTTTGCAATAGTGGGGTATACTCTTGTTTCATAAGGGGACCCGAATGCCACAAAGTATTCCAAGTAGCTCATCAAGATACTCGGCGAACTAAGACAAAGTTGACTGAGCTCAAGGAGAGTTTATAAAGCGAGATAGCATCAAGCTATAGGGTGAGTTAATCCCTTTGCAAGTTGTGATCTAATTATATATAGAGATCAATAAGTTATTTGGGCAACGAGTTGGCGATTTGCATGGCAAGCTCGTTAAGCAAGCTAGAGGGCTACAACCGAGTTGAAGTGCCAACTCACAACCAATGGCTGAATCAAATGGAAAAATCAAAGGAGGATTTCACCAAGCCACAAACATACCTGGGTGGAGATAAGCCTTAAAAATTCTCGACAAACTCTTTCCCAGTATGTGGGTTAAATCCCACTAACCGCATGAAACAAAAGGTGGGCTCGGAAAACAACTTGGGCCAAGTGAGCATGTAGCAGGGTAAATACATCACACCAGCTCGACAAAGTGGGAAACTTAGGCTAACTCAGCGTAGTGGAAAGCCATGTGACAGGAGACAAAAATTACATGGTGACAGTGAAGGGCTCAGTGGTGTAAACAAATCTCGACAGTTCAAACCTCATAAACTGAACCGCAACTCAGCGCAACTTAACTTGCCTAACCGAGTTGGCATGATATGATTGTGTGCGATAAGTGTTATAACCACTAAGCACGGGCTGAGTAGGGGTATTTAAACCCCCATGCCCTCCATTATACACAAGCACTTCTCCATCTAAGTGTGAATGAGGGAAGAGTGAGAGGAATCCTTGGGAAATATTAATGCTATTATGTGAAGAATTATACGACCTATTTTGAAATAGGCATGTTGATAAGAGACCTATTATTATAGGCATGATTGTAAATTAGAAGTTATTATTTTTAACTACCATATCATTGTAAAGGATCATTTAATGTCTTAGCCTTTTCGTGCAAGCCTGAATTTCGATCATGGAGCGAGAGGGACGTGAGATAGAAATAGAGAAGAATGTTATGGATCTTTGATTCTTCATACACTATGTATATCTTTAAGTTCATTGCTAAGAGGCCATAGAGGAGATTCATATTACTATTGAGCTCGTGGATTACACAATATCCAACTTAGCTCTGTGTAGAGGCTAGAGGCCATGCAAGGGGAGAAGTCATCATGAGGGTGTGTTCATCTAAAGATATTATCCGACTTAGCTCGTGTAGAGACTAGAGGTCATGAAGTAGAGTGGAAGTCATCAGAGGTGTCAAACTAGAAAGAAATCATTGGATCATTGAGTAGCTTTCCAAGACCGTTTTGATTATGTCGATCTACGGCACCAGTTCAAGTTGTACTAAGATTCATTATAGAATTGTAAGTTTATTTTTACTTATAATCGAAACATATAGATGAATCGGTTCAATGTTCAAGCTAACCCAAAGACGTAGGCAATCGCACAACATCATTATGAAGTCATGTGAAGTGTTGGTTATTTTTCTTGCATTGCATTTGTTTAAGTTGATTTATTTCAGGATAAAATAAGAATTAAAATAAGTTGCCTATAAGGATCCATTAGTCGAGAAAAAAAAATAGACCCGGTTTACGAATCAACAATCCAAGTGATATTTCTCAATTTAAAACATGGCTTCACCCTAAGGATTAAGCAATACTTCACATGTGGCAAGTTGAAATTCAAAGCATGTAAACAATCCATATGTTTATTGAGTTAAGATTATCCATATTTCATAAGAACATTTAAACATCTATAATAAATTGTTCGAATGTTAAATATAAATTGTTGATGAAATCAATGTCATTTTTTAGATCTTAGCTTTGGTAGATTTATTTCACATTTTAAATAATGGTAAAAAAAAATACAATCTCAATATTTTTTTCTTTGTATGCATCTCATCTTTATCTATTACATCATTCTTAGGTTTTCCATTGATTAATTGAGTCATTTGAAAATTAATTTTGAATTCTTGTTAGCTAGTCATTGCAGCATACAACTTGAGAAAGAGAAGTCAGTGTGCCAACGTTTTTGAAGCTTATTATCTTGAGCCAAAACCAATTATAAAGAATATTATTTTAAAGGTCATGAGAAAATGGGAATTTTACCTCACACATTATTTCACATATTCACTTATTTTTGCACATTGAATAATAATTTTACATTCTTTATACTTAAAATAGTTCCTTCTTTAAAATTCCAAATATTACATTCTCCTTTCACGTTGTTTTTTCAATGTATAGAATATTTTCATTCAAACATATTCAGCCATACACCTATCGGCCTCTCGCATGCACCTATGGATGCATTTGATAGTTTATATTATATTAAAAATGATGGTTATATGTGAAATATGTAAATAGGAAATGATAATTATTTTTTAAATATGCAAATAATTCGTTTAGAGAGATAAACATAAAGAAAAATATAAATAGTTGTCAATATTAAATTCATGTCATTAGAATGCCAATATGACTTAATCTTGGTTTTTCCCTCATGCTTGGCATAAGATTCACTCTAAGTTTTTGATTGGAAAGTTTGGTGCTACTTGGCATTCCTACATTGCTTCTTTCATTATGTTATTTTGTTTCATCTCTGGAAAGCTAGGAAAAGGTGGCTAGCTTGTCTTCTATTGACATACGATTCGAGGCACAAGCACGAAGATGGCGCTAGAGTTTGCTCATCTCCAGTAGCTGCTTGATCACTGGGGCAATGCACCCTGTACAATGAGTCGA
Organism: Taxus wallichiana var. yunnanensis; assembly: GCA_018340775.1. Taxonomy (NCBI): domain Eukaryota; kingdom Viridiplantae; phylum Streptophyta; class Pinopsida; order Cupressales; family Taxaceae; genus Taxus; species Taxus wallichiana. The sequence goes on from CM031233.1 coordinate 174,801,552, forward strand.
CTTCTGTTGAACCCCACCGGCGCGTGGCGGCTCTTCCAATTATGGTTCTCAAAGCATGAGCCACGCTCCCTCGACTTTCTTCCACCACGGGATGATCCACCTCCTCCTCCGAGTGCTTGATTTAGCCCTATGTGTCTTTTGTCTGCCCACAAGGCTGTAACACTTTGTATTATTTTGTCTATAATTTAATATAAAGGTGGTTCCAATAGTAAATTCATGTCATTGGGATGAGAAAAACATTGTATACCCTGCCCCTAAAGAATGAAGACTATCTGCCTTTCTTTGGCAAGATTAAAAAAATCACACTCTAAGAATATGTACATCCTTAGACTGGAAGAAGCACATGTTAAAGACTATAATACAGTAATAAAATAAAATAAATTTTCATAATAGAAACCGTAACGGAACAGAGCCAATAAAGTAAACAAATTCTACTTGTTTATAGATCAAATTCCCCGATGAACCAATAACCGTAACTCCCTAATCAATGAAATTAAATATTCTTGTATCTGTGAAGAAAACTATGCAAGGCCCCTGTGAAGCATTTCTTGGTAGTGCAAAACAGAAGTTTGTCGTTGCAGAGCAAGCTGGTCATAGAAGCTTGCTATGAAAACCTCGGCTTTCTTATTCACTGATTCATCATCATCACTGTGCTGTGGCACTGCCCTTGTACAAAACCCTCCTCTCTCCATTTCGTTGTTATTCATACTTATGCGTCCTCTGCCATATTTTCTACTGCTAAAGTTGTTATCGTCACCATGGCGAGGGCTTATGCAAGGTAGCTTCAAGCCCAAGAAAACAGAATTTTTCATTCTTGAGGACTTATTGTTTCCAAAGAGAATTCATACTCCCTTTGCAAACTCGCCCTTTTCTTATTTCTCTTCAAAATCTCAGTTTGGACCGAGTTTTACGAAGAAGTGAACGAATCTGAGGAATCAAAGGCTTACTATTGTTGTAACTGTACATGCTTGGCAACATAGAGATCAAAAATGAGGAAGCCGAATGCCTCAAATGGGTTTTAAAGAGAAAATTAAGACTGTGAGAAAAATGTGTAACAGATACACTTTGTCTTGGAATTTGCAAGGAAATGAATGCAATATTCGTCAGTACATAGAAGAAATTACATGGATTTGGGGTGTTAAATAAGATTCCATCAGCATGGACTCCAATTAATTATTCTCAGGATTTCGTCTCGAAGAAGCTTGCGCGTTTGTTGGTCCTCCTTTGCCTTGCAAGCTACGTATATGGTAATCTTTCTTGCAAAAAGAAATAATGCTTAAAGAATAAAAAGGTGGATCCGATCCATCCTTCGTATGATCCTGATCAAGATCTTAAATGCGTAGATTAAAAATTAAAATGCGAGAGGCTTCCTCGACACATTAATAACTAATTTAAATTTTGTATATGCGAAAATTTACAAATTATGGTCTGAAATGTTGGCGGACAAAACGAACCTATTTATCAATTTAAAATTTTCCTCATATCTATTTATAGAGTAGAAAATTAGACGATGCTTGAATGGAGCTAAATAAGGGTGATGCTAGTTACCTTTTTGTTGTTTAAGCACTATTTGAACTTGCAACCTATCATTTATTTCTATTACACTTTACCATCTATAATATATTGTAGCAAATACAAATGATTGCAACGCATCACATTATATGAGTTGAAATATTTCTTTAACTTTTCAACACGAGATAACATGTTTTCCATGGTGGTATATACATACTAAGTTACATCCTTTTGCCAAGATAGTTAACACCTTAAAGAACAAGTTACATTAAGTGTAAAGAAGAATTGGTCAAATTTTTAATTATATAAAAATAATTGTAATAATGACGAATACATCCTTACGTAGAAAATTCTATGACACTATCTTAAGGAGAAATGTCATAAAATATATAGCATATTTAAAAAATTGTAGTGCCCACTTCCTTTAACACCTTTTTGATACTAATCATGATCTTGCTGTTGATTATATTATGGACATGATTATATACTTTATTATAGTATGATGTTAAATGTTAGATCATGGATTATTGTTGACTTGATTCAGTTATGATGCATGATGATTATTAGAGACATTTTATATGTTGATGATGATATATTGTTGGACATGGTTATATGATGGATGTTGTTCGGACTTGTAATAATTGGATATTTTGATTAGACCTAGAAAATGAAAATTGGATTAAAATTGATGATGATATAGTTGTTAATGAAATTGTGAGTGATATTGTTGATTGTCGTGATAATTTTTGTGATTCACATATATATTGATGATCTTGAAATTATATTTATATTCATTTGGATGTTTTGATATGGCCACGAGGCCGAAGGAGGTATTTTTGTTTTGTAGGTTAAAATATCACAACAAACATCGAGGGATTGGAGACCAACCACATTGGAATTCTAGATGAATTCAACAAGGTCACCATGGCAACTAGTATTTGTTGTGTGTGTTTGTATTTTTGTTAGGGATTCCCATGGGGAATCACCTTTAAATGTGACCAAGGGATTTTATGTTTTTATTTTATTTGGTCCCTTTTGTTTAATTTTTGCATGTGTTTTATGTGGTGCACTTACCCTTTCATTATTTATTTAATGTGGTGTTAATATTGTGAGTAATCATATTGTTTAGTTAATTAATTAAAAGATGTCATAAGAATGTAATTAATAGAGTTGTTGGCCATGTTTTAAAGTTTTGTAAGAATGTGTAAGTAATGTGTAAGTGGCCTTGTAAGTGATGTGTAAGTTAACTCTTGAGTGTGAAACACTCCACCTTCTTAGAAATTCGAATTTGTCCTTGGAGGCTATTTTTGGAGGCTTGTGGGACAAGTTAAACTTGTCCCATACCTCTTAAATTTATTTACCAACCATACCTATGGTTGGGGAGTTGAAATTAGACTTTTATTATGCATTTTGGGAAGACTTATTATAGGTTTTAATTGCACTTTTCTTACATGTTTTAATTTCAGTCCTTTGGGGTGTGGGTTGGATTTGAGTGTGTAAGTAGACTGTCATATTATTCACCCACTTATTTATTATGCATTGGAGAATGAAGTTGACTTTTGGGGGTTGGGGTTGAGGATGTGTGATGTGGCATCCTACATGGATCCACCTCATCCTCTTCTCTTCCCTCTTCTATAAAATTTGAATTGTTTGCCTTGTTTTGGGTTGCTTCACTTTAGAGACTTCATTTTGGGTGAATTTTTCTTGTTGTTTTGGGAGCTCTTGCTTGGAGAAGTTTTTGGAAGATTGTTGCATGCTTGTGCTTGGTTGTTTTGGATTGTTTGCATTGGGATAAAGCTTGTTGTTTCGAAACTTGGAACAACTCCATCATGTAGAGGTAGGAGCTTGGCGCTTGAAATGCTCTTCTTGTATATATGTAAATGTTCTTGTGTGAATGTTTTGGTATATATTGTGGGTTGTTGGGTAAATGGCCTAGAAATGGTGTAAGAGAAGACTATGGGATTATTTTGTGGGAGGAACAAGTGGTTTTAGGGAGGTATAAGGGTGGAAGGAGTGGGGATTTGGGTTCCACCTTACAAAGAAATAGCTTGCATTTCTTTACTCATTATGGGGTGCCATAAGAGGTTGGGGAGACATAAGAAAATGTGAGGAATAAGGGGTACTTGGGGGAGGCATAAGGGCATGACAGGGTTTTAAAGTGATATTCATATATATATATATATATATATATATATATATATATATATATATATATATATATATATATATATATATATATATATATATATATATATATATATTGGTGGGTTGTTCTCAGGTGGTGATACCTATTTTCCCCTTTGGGAGGCATAAGCAAAGCATCCCCCATAGCTTCTTACTCCTTTGGCTTGCTTGATGAATCTTTGTATTGTTTGCCATGTTTTAATATAGTTGTAAACTACATTATTTAGGAATGTGTTTCTTTATGAAAATGTTGCTTGTATGTTTGTGGAACCTATTGTTGCCATGAGTTGGATCACATATTTTATTGCATTGTGGTTGAGGCTCAGGGGCCAATGAAGAAGGATGGATTCTCCTCTTCATTAGATGTCTTGGTTGGGTGGAGAGCATTGTCTTTCCCCTACTCCTATTGTGATCAAATTGGAAGAATGAGGAGTATGCATGTTGTTGTTTTGGAGCTAAGAAAAGAAAGTTTGACTGTCCCTTGTGAAATGAAATCTCATTATAACCTTTCCCACTTGAAGTGGATGAAATTGTAAATGGTTGTAATGGAAATATGTTGTATTGATTGCAAGTTATATATTGAAATGTAAAAGAGTTATACTCTATTTTCTATTTTGGAAAGAATGTGAAAGAAAGATACGTGTTTTGTATGTTGCATTTTGAAACCAAATGGAAAGGAAGTTGTAAGAGTTCATTTAAATTAATGGAAGTGGTTTTGTCTTGTCCATATGTTGTTATTCCATTAGAAATTTGTGTTTAGCATTCACTATGAAATCCCTATTTGAAAAGTGGTAAAGTGAAACACGTGAGAAGAAAATGTATTATTTTGTTTTGTATATAATATATGTTTTGGAAGGAATAAAAGAAGAAAGGTTGTAATGTTGTATTTTGGAATCAATAAAGGATTGCATTACCTTTTTCAATCTATATTTTTGTATTGAAATTGATCATCCATTATGTTTTGAAATCTTTATTGAAAAGAAGAATTGCGTGTGAGGAAAAATATAATGCTCTGTTCTTAAAAAAAAATGTTAAGATTGGAAATCAAAATTTGCATTTTAGCCCGTAGATGGGTTGATTGAATCAACTAAATGTATTAGGCTAGGATTAGAATGAATTTCCACACTTGGGAGATGGAAAGTAATTAAATAGATCCTTTAAAAAATTTCCCTCTATTTTATTCTTTCAAACTGGCAATTAGCTAAACAAAAAATGCACAGATCGAACCTGCAATAATAAAATAACAAATTAAATGATTAAATTGAAGTAGTAGGCCCTAAACGAACTCAATTAGACAAAAACACTTAATGGAAATACTTCAAAACCTAGCAAAACTGAGTTCAAAGTTTCCACAGTCATTTTGCTGTCAAATTTGTAAATTTTGAATTGGAATTCAATCAAACAGATCTACCTCACAAAATTATCCTAATTCCTCCTAAGAACAACTCTCCATGTCTATTTGACATGTTGAGAGAGGAAGAATATCAAATTGAATAAATCTCACAAGTTAAAATTTATCGATTCATAACGTAAAATCCTACAGACTATTTTCTTAAAATTGACCCCTTAAAATTTATCAAAATAAAAAATTAATGATCTTTGTGCCAAGAGGACGTTGAGATTTTTCCAGAAAGTCCTCGTTTTCCCAAAACTAAGCTCTCTATCAAAAGTTATGGCCTTCTAAAGTTTTTCTTCCTTAGCGTCAAAAAAAAGGGAAAAATTTCTTTGGCGGGCCCGCACCCAAATTTTTCCCTTAAGCACTTAGGAAAATTTTCAAGAAAATTTTCCAAATTTTCCTCGCCGCCCGCCTTGACCATAGCCAATCGAGAGGTTACCACGTGGCACCATGGAGAGTTGGCGAGGGCGGACCCCTTTTAAACTTCACGCATCCAAAAAAAATTGGAAATTTTTTCCAAGCTTACCCCGCCACCCCGCCATCTGCGACCAATCAGGTGATGCCACGTGGCATCACGAGGCATCGTCGAGGAGCAGGTCCCTTTTGCCTTTATGTGTTTCAGAAAATTTTGGGAAAATTTTCCATGTCTTCCTGTCGTTCCTCTGATCCATGCAACCAATCAGGGAGTAGCCACGTGTACCTAGTGGTCTCGCAGGAGCGCAGGTGCAAAGCTAGCTTTTCGTCCCATGCGGGAAATTTCTCAAAGTATTTTCCCACTGGCCCGCCCTTCCCCACGCTGGCTTGGGAGGTACCACGTGTGCCTTGTGGATTTGCGGACCCATGGGAAAATGTTAGTTTTTGCTCACACAGAAATTTTCCAAGAGTCTCCCCGTGGCCCGCTAACCCGCCCTTTTGGAAAATTTTCACCCTAGGCCCACAGTCCATTCTTGGGAAAAAATTTCACCCTAAGGCCTCAAAGCCCATAACTTGAGAAATATGAGGAGTTAGGACAACTTCTTTATATCAATGGAAAGGTGAGGAAATTTCCTATCCAATGGGAATGTTTTAGGGAATTTTTGAATGCATTAAGTGTGAGAAAAATCAAGTTGAAACTTTAAGCTTGTTAGAGAGTGGGTATGGTGATGATTTACCCTCTGAACCTAATTGAACCTTCTAACCCTAAATTTTGGACCTTATGACCTCTAATAATTTTTAATCAAAGTAAAGTATGTTCTAGTGGATTAGATTTGTTCGTAACTTGTTAAGTGACAGTTGTTGCCTTGTAACCTGGTTGTAGACTCTTCTTATTAAAAAAATATTCCATAATTTTCCTAACTAATCCTAGGTTGTTCTTGGGTCTCAAGTGGGTTGTTTTTAGCGGGCATTACATTTTTATCTCAACATAGGGTCTTGGTGTTGCAATTGTGGAAAGTGTGTATATTACAAAGAATTTGTTAAACTAACCTCATCTAATAGTAAAAGAGACTATTCAAATATAAATAAATAGTTTGTGTTTTATTGTATAATATTAGAGTATTTAAACCATATGATATGATAAAATGATTAAAAGTGTTTTAAAATAATATAGAATTATAGTTTTATATGATAATATTCAATTTCGTATGAATTTATAGACATTGACATTAATATAAAAATATAACTAGAAAAGAAGATAATACAATATATTATAATATTTGTTGTGGGATCGAGGAAAATAGTTATTTACGAAGCACATTAATGGAATAATAAGTATCATACAATATGGAAGTGGCACCCTATGTTAAATTGTAAACAAATTTGATGCTTGTAATCAACTAGGCATAACAATTCAAAACATTACCCTTATTTTTATGGTTTCATTATGGATTTATTGCCTAGAAATAATTCTCCCTTATTAGTACAAAAAAACTAGCTTCAACACCATGTAATTCTCACAAAAATCATGGTGTTGATAGATTTTTTTATCCCTTCCTTATAACCAAGGCCCGCATGCCTTGAACACATTATATTTCTCCATTTTTATGTTAATGAATAATGTTATATATGCAATTGTTCCGACCCGTTTTTTTTTTTTTTTTTATTAAGGGTAAAAGAGGGTTGAGGGGACCCTACCCCATTATAATGAGTAATAGTGGAGACAAAATATATATCAATGAGGAACACGTAGGGTTTCCTCTTCCAGCAGAAAAGTGGAACAACAAAAGAAAGTCAAAACAACAACAATAACAAACACAAAAGTACACTAGCCATGAGACTTCTTCCCATGGGATCTAAGATGTATCTTAAGGGATTCATTAACTTTCCCTTTCTTTCTTCTGCTCACAATAGACCAATCATCACCGATGTTTGGATTTACATTTTCATTTGTGTGAACCGGTATACAAATTTCAATATTATTTTCACCCACCTGATTAAGGATCACCAAAGAATCAAGAGGAAGAGGAAGGGACAAAGCCCCAATCCCAGTGCCACGAATAGGATCCTTCTCTACAAGGGTAGAGGAAGGGATGACCATATCTTTCACAAGAACCACATCTTCCTCATATGTGGATCCATCTTCAGACTTGGAATCTGAGTGATTGTTCACAACCAAATGGCTAGAATCAACATTCTTCCACCAAGAATTTTGACTATTGGTATTTTTCTTCCCAAACTTGTAATTTGCCACTAAGTGAAAAAGGGAAAATCATTTCGACATCGAAGGGGAAGCCTTCATAGTCAATGTTTTGAGTCCATATCCTATCCTCAACTTGAAGATCAATAGAAGCAAGGAAATCCTTTGAAGTGTTCATATCAACCAAGATGCGACCATACATAGTATACTCATACAAGTTTGTCTTTGTGTCAATAGCCAGGGTTTTATCTAAAGAATCCCCAATAGAGATTAAAAATTTATTAGCCCAAAAGCGGAGAGGCAGATATGGCAAACGAATCCACATAGGTCTGATTTTGAAAGTTTCGTGTAGCAAGGTTGAAAATATGGAACCATGGCTTCATAAGTGAGAAATGGTTATGATAATCCCGCAATCTATCAAATATTATAACTCTATCAGTGGTAACATCAAAGACAACGATGAAGAAACCTCTAGTTTTGGGGTAAATGTCAACTTTACCTTCCATTAGCAACTTCCAAGAAGAAGAGATCCATTCATGGAGAGCAGGTAGACCTGAGAAGATATTGTTAAATCTACAGATAATACCATTCTCCTTGAAATATGTCTCTGATTTCAATACATATGCTCCAAATCATATAGTGGGAGATGACTTTGGATGTTTCATAGGCTTGGTAGGGATCCAAGCAGAGGATTTAGCCACCTCAAGAAAGATTTTGTAGCTACCCAGATGAGGTTTCGTAGCCGATCCGCACCACACAAACCAACAGTGACCTCCATGTGACCTCGAGAACCAATTGCATCAAAGAAGGGGAAACATTAGCTAAAGTAAGAGGGGTGCGGCTGTGAACAAGGGCTATAGAACAATTTCTTCCCAAGACTGAGATCCAACACCCACAGGTTCAACCACCCCACCAAATCCATTTTCCTCAACCACTTGGACCATCCCCGATCACCAAATTTGTGCCTATATGCATCACTATCATGATCACATTTAAAAAACCTAGGTTTTTTACAATAATCGAGAGTCAGGAGCTCCATCTCGAAAAAAAAAAACCTAATTTATTTTAGTTGTAATCATTTTGATCCTTATTTTCAATCAATATAAAAGAATTAATAAATGGTAGGATGTTTTTGATGTTTTGGAATTTGATTTTGGCACTACTTTACTCTTGGAAATATAAATATTGTTATTACAAATTCAATCTATAAGATTCGCATTCATTCTTAGTGCCATATCAATCAATTCTTAAATGCATAATACATTCATATATATTAGAATTTTGAACTTTAGATTAGTACTTTTTCAAAGTGTATAAGCTAACATACCTAGATTAAAAATTCAAACAATACATAAAAAATAAAAATATTATGTAATGAATAATCAAGGAAAAAATGAGAACACAAAGGAGAGTTCATGAATATATAGTATAAAACTAAAATTTGTTGAGAACCACATGGAAACTAAGGGAGAAGAGACAAATTCATGGAATAGTTATAAATAAGGACAAAACTACGTGAATGTATAAGAATTAAAGATATAAAACAAATTCGAGAGGAATAAGACTCTTAATGATATCAAAATATCCATAGCAAAGGAACAAGTTGAAAGTATAATGAAGTGAGGAACATGTGAAAAAATATTCTAAGATGGTCTAATATTTAATAAATACATAGTGCTAGAGAAATTAACTAATTCCATACAAAATTTAGGTGTTTGCATTATTCCATATTGTCCACTTCAATATGTATGTATACATAATATAATACAAATATAAAGAAGTAAATATGTAGAAGGTTTTTATAGAGTCACTAATTCATGTGTTGATATTTTTATGACCTCGAGAGTAAAATGTTGACAAGATCTTAGACTTTGATTCCATGTTTTCATGTCTATAAATATAGATATATATAAATACACACAATATAGATGAGGGAATTTCATCATAGAAAAAGATGAGAAGTCAATACTATTTTGATAGTAGATTCGAGTATACAATTTATTTTTTAAAAACTAAATAAAAATTTGTAGATGAAGATTATCTATTTCATTTTGTAATTCATTATATTTTTCCAAGTTCATTAGAAGAAAGTGCACGGGTCCACCAATACTTTTTAAACTAGCAATCGCATGTGTTTCATGAGATGTGAACAGTTGAACGGTATATGTTATTTGATTTAGAGGTATAATTATTATTGATCCACTTAATCTGAAGGTTGTTTCTACATTTCAAACTTGTTATAAATTCGTACATGATTACTTGTGATATCATTTTCGATAGTTAATCAATTTTATAGTTGATGTTGTTAGTTGTGCATTGGTTGTTCAGTTGGTGTTTTGTTGGAGAAACATTTATTATACAATTGATAATGTGTGTGATTGATAGTTGTAGTGTAGGACTTTAGTTGAAACATTACATTGTAATGTTGTATGTGTACATTTAATTATGTTACAGGTTTGTACTTTTAAAGTTGCATACCATATTTCCAAACATAAAATAAATGTAGGTATATGTACACATAATGAGACATGTATACGTTTGTAGTATTTATATCATGAGTGGTAGCCTTTAGTGGGAAATTTTAGTTTCAATAAACTTGATTACATTTGATATCCCTTGAACGACCTTGCCGCTTTCGATAGAAGAAATGTTGAGTATAGTAGTATTTGAGGTGCTATGAAAGCAGAAGCTAGTATTTACGATGGGTTGAGTGATAGTAGTCTTGCTTCCTCCTTTCTTCTTGCTTCGAGTGTTGGTACGTGCACCATATTTGAGTATCTCTCGAATGAAAAAGTGGGTGAAATGCATAGATTTGCAAGCGAGGGTACTCTGGAGAAAGCTGTGAATGTCAGACCCTGCCTTTCAGTGGTTCCAATGTCGACGGTTGCTCTATGCAAAGTAAGTCCCTGCGACTTGTGGATAGTTAATCCCAGGCCATTTTAATCGAAAATTGTCTTCGATTCCCTCTGGAAATAGGGGGTATGGGAATATGTAAGGGGTTGGAGGGATCCCAACATGGGCCGTTGTATCTATCAAATTTTACAACAACAAATAAAGGTAATGTTGGTGGTTGCATTGATGCGTCGTAGACAATGTCTGTGATTGTTCCTGTGGCACCATTCACGAGGCCTGCATCAACCCATAGATTTGCAATAAGCATGATTTTTTGTTGTTTGCATAATAGAACGTTGTGTTGCAACTGATCATCATCGATGGATTTCTAGTCGATTCTTCTGTTACTTTCAACAATGGATTGGGTGATCGGAACGTTCAATGCCTTCAACATCTGTAGGTTGTGGCATGCCACTTGATCATTTTTTGCAAACAAATGTGGTGCATCCTTAAAAATGTTGAGCTCCTGCTGAGTTAGGTGTGTGTCTGTGTGAGACATCAAGAGTTCCCAATCCTCAATTAGAGGGGTCGAATCTCGCATGTGGAGCAGTAAATTTCAGAATGAAACTGTGCATTGGTTGTTCCTTGTTGCCGAAATATTGTTTGCAATGTAATGGAAGATTGAAATCCCTTCCAAAGGGTTGCTCCGTAGGAATTACTTGCATAAAGAGGATTGTCCAAAACCGGTGGTAATTGCCCGAGGTCACCGAGGAGGATGACTGATCTGTTCCCAAATTCAGATGTTCTTGAGTGTGGGAAAGCTTCGCGGAGCCTACTGTCAATTTTGCTTAGCAACTTTGGCCCGATGAAACTCATTTCATCAATAAGAACATATTCTATATGTTTTAGCTAATTCTTGAAAAAGACGATAATGTAGAAATTAATCTAATCTTACAAAGAATCCATGAAATAGGGGACAATAATTGAAATCAACAACTCTATATTATATTTTCATTAATTCACTATTTCAATACACTCCATTATATAGGAGATGTAAAATAACAATCCTTACAACAACATTTGTTTTCATATACAACCATACACCCATATGGTTTCAACCTTCACCAATATAATAATAAAACAATATTAATTGTTTTATTATTCTAACTTACTAACTTACCACATACTAACCACATTTTACATTTACTATTTACATTTACATAGTAAATGTACTTTCACTAATTTACCATAATAATAATTACACATGTAATTATTATTCACCCATACAAATGGAGCACTAATATATATTTCCTAACATTCCCCCCCTTAGTGCGAACATGGGGAAACCGCTTTATCGCAACGTGCCGCCACGTAGCATGCTCATGATCTGGATCCCAACAAGGACAATACCAACAACCTCTGGATGGTTTTCCAAGTGGTTAACCAACAACCACACAACAGATGGTTTTTGAGGACAGTACCAACAACCTCTGGATAGTTTTTCTGGATAACTAACAACCACGATATCATGATGATGCAGTAGTATCAACAACTCTCATCACTATCTCACTGCAGGGAATAACATAGGAAATTCTACTGAAATTTGTTGCTCATACATACATAGAAAAAGCTGACATAATGGAAATGGAACATTGGATCATGTTCCCCCCCTCAATGTGAAATTTCCACTTATTGAAAACAAGATTAAACTGAGGCACACCACACTGGAAGCACTAAAATCAAACTGCACACACACACCTGTCACCAAAGCTGATATGCGGCCCCGTCGTTGGCAACTGACGAGAGGTCGCTGAATGACCTCCAACCTCCGTTTGCCTCCATCCTCCAGTAAATTCACTTAGTATAGAAATTCTTCATAATTATAGTCAATTTCATTTGTTATTTGTTCATCTCTAGTTTCCCATTCTACAATTTTGCTTACATCTGTAGGTGCTTTTTCATTTCCATCTACTATCCTCCATAGATTTTTATTCATTAACTGCATCTGAATTTTTACTCTCCATGTATGGAATTTCAACCCATTAAATTTATCTAATGGTGTATCCATTTTGCTGAATCTAAATATCCAAAAAAATTGAATGCAGATTTGAATTACCTTTGATTCTCTGATTTCTTCAAAAAAAGCAGCAGCAGTGATCAATGTGCTGTATAGTAAATTAAACGTTTCTCCCAAACCGTGAACTGGGTTTTTCTGAAATTTCTCTGTAGCTTCCCATATAACAGATCATCCTGCACACAAAATTTTGGAGAAACTCAGATCGCGAAACAAAGTTATGAGATCATCTTGAGACAGATTTAACTTCCTGGTACCAAATGTAGAAATTAATCTGATCTAATACAAAGAATCCATGAAATAGATACACAGACAATAATTGAAATCAACAACTCTATATTATATTTTCATTAATTCACTATTTCAATACACTCCATTATATAGGAAATGTAAAATAAAAATCCTTACAACAACATTTGTCTTCATATACAACCATACACCCATATGGTTTCAACCTCTCACCAATATAATAATAAAACAATATTAATTGTTTTATTATTCTAACTTACTAACTTACCACATACTAACCACATTTTACATTTACTATTTACATTTACATAATAAATGTACTTTCACTAATTTATCATAATAATAATTACACATGTAATTATTATTCACCCATACAAATGGAGCACTAATATATATTTCCTAACCAAGTTAATGCACTACCTTCAAGGGGTTTTAGTTCTTTGATTGGAATATCATGGCTGCGTGGATTGTGGATGCGAGAGATGTTGAATTTGAAACACCTGGTAAGGCGAGCAAAGTAGAGGAGAGGGAGATATGGTTGATGATGTGAATGAATTCTAGATTTTATTTATCAAAATGATTTTCCGGGAAGATAGTTGAATGGTTCCCCGTTCCTTGAATTATCAATCTTAGTGGAGGTAGAAGGGATTTGTTTTTGAATGGTGTAGTATGGTATCAAGAGCTATTTGTTATTGGGAGACAAAGGAAGTGTGGAAGATGGTGGTGTGGCATGTATGTTGTTGTTAATTATGTCTCCATCTCTCTCTCGATGAATGATGAACCATTATCTCGCAAATCATGGGGAACGTCGTGTATGGTCCAATTATGTGTATGTCAAAATCTCGTTTCCCCAACATTTGGATTTAGACCGTGTGTTGTTTCCGGGCGAAGTTGTGCAAAGACCGCCATTCTTGTAATGGTTCTTGTTGAATTTTTTGCATTCGGGCTCGATTCCGAACTAACATTTTGCAAGTCTGTGTGGTCATGCGGTAAGCGTAGAACATGCCACGGTTGTAGTTGTGCTTGTACATGTCCCAAGTGCCATTGATGTCATGTGGGGTTGAGCCAAATTCAAATGCGATATTTCTGAAAGGCTTGTATAATAGGAGTTCTGACCAACAGAAAAGGTCATATGACGTTGATTCTTGAGCTGGGACATCCACAAATCTCGGGTGGACCCATACAATTGCTTGTATCGGTCACTTTTTTCCATTTATCACCTTTACGGTGCTTGTTATAGCTCTAATCTCGAGCAACTTGAATAAGTGGTAGGTGTTCCATGGTTGTTGGACGAACTTTATATGCATCCAAGAAAGCGGTTGTTTGTTGTGCATCGGCGTCACTTTCAACGACACGTCTCAGAATCTTTTTTCCAACATTTAATGATACGAATGGACAGCTGCACATAACAAGTGGCATTTTTTGCAGCATGTGGCATGTTTCTTGTGTGCTTATGTCATGTTCAACAACGCTTTCTGTGAGCATTTTACGGATCGCGATATGTGCTGGAGAATCTCTGCATCTCTTGAAACTCTGGATAGCATTTGGTGATATGTTTCTGAACGTTGCTCGGCTTTTGAAGCATATTTTGCAATATACTTAAGAATGGCATGGCGGGAAAGTACCGGTTGGCAATCGACATTTGCTCTCCATATGTATATCATTGTTCGATTGTGGATGTTCAATCTGTCATCATTTCTGGAAGGGAGGTACTTTATTTTCCTGTCACCTTCAATGTGTAAGGAAGAAGTAGGTTGCATGGCCCAAGGAGCGTTGTACTGCATTGATTGCAAAATTTGTGATTGCTTTCACGTAGGGCATGTCTCGCTCCGAACATTTAGTGTGGCGCTGAACTCGATTAAGTAGTTCTTCAAGGTCCGCATGCGGGGAGGTGGATAGAATTTGTGTTGTATCTAGCAAGCAAGGGTCATCTAGGAGTGACCTGCGAACGAAATCCAAGCGGTTGCAAGCCGGGCGGGGGTTCCAGGAAGACACGAACTTATCAAAGTATTGTTTTGTCGCCTCAATAACTGTTGTGTCCTCCCAGTCCAGTTCATCTACCTTTGGTGCATTCTCGAGCCACAATAAACCGTGGACATGTGCAGAGCCTCTATGTTGCCATTCATACCTGCGAGATGAGGGAACATAAATATTAGATATGTAGTTTGGGAAAAACTTTAAAATAAGTAGATTTGATTACCTGTACCAAAAGTCTACTGCTCCAAGTTCCTTCTGCAATATTTCTTCCCGAAATATTGTGAATCTGTGATGCAGGTATGTTGATACTCGATGAGGGTTAGAGACAATGTTAAGTGTTCTCCAACATTGGGCGGCTCGAGGATCTGTTGGGCATTCACCAGACATAATATTGTGGAGATCTGGCCATTTAGTGTCTGCAGCACTTAGAGTGAAGAATAAGGTTGGTGTCCCTAATTGTTCCACCATATCTGAAAGCTCGCTTCTACTTTTTGCCCAGAATGAACGTGTCCCTCGAAGGCTCGATCCAAAGTGCATTAAGCTATCTGGGAGGTTGTCTTTGGGGCATTCCAGTAGTTGTCTTCGTAGCTCTCTAATTGTTGGAGGGATTCCAGATTCGGTGTTCTGTTTCATAAAAGCTTTTGCCGTGGGACTAAGCTTCGTGTCGCATTATGAGGTTTAGAAGGAAGTAACGAAATCTTGGGTGGGAACCGAAATGCCCATCATGGTAACACATCAAATGAAGTGTGTATTCATGCATTGGAACTTCTTTAATGCGGGGTTGTTGCCACATTGCTTTTCCTGTCGGAAATAAAGTTGGGAAAGCCATTGAGAATAGGCCTTCCGTATTATATTCATTTATTGGCGAAAGCCCAAGCTCTGGCCATGGCATGGTAAATGGAGTGTTACCATCGTGGTTGAGCAAGAACTATTTGATTTCCTCTTCTTCTGTTCCTGTATTGTGAGGTGTTGGCACGAAAGACGATGAGTGTTCATATGTTTCATCAAAGTGGGTGGGAACACCACTACCATGAGTTGTAGAGCAAGTTTGCATTTGGGGAAGTTCCATTGTGGCTGTGTTGAGAGAGGAGGAAACATTTGATGATTCAGATGGTAGTGAGGAAAGGGCGTCATCATCGATTAAGACATCTTTGTAATAGGGGTCGTGTTGGATTTTATATTGCAAGGCTACACAAACACGAGATCTACTGACGTAGAAATCATAATTTTTTAAATTAGATCCTTCCCTTTGTATGAGAACTATGTCCAAATCTCCAAGGCGGTGGGGTAGGGTCTTTGCTATTGAAGTAATGTTTTATGGGAAGCTTATGGTGTGTCCTGAGTATTTGTATTGCCCGCCACGTACTTGGGTGACTTGCATGAATGGATTAACTCGTGCGATAAGCATCTCCTCGATTTGGGTTAAAGACGCAAGAACGATAGGTTGTTTTTTAGGGTCCATGTTGTTCCATGAAGAGAAGCGGTGGCCTTGTTTTTCACTTTTGCATCTATTACACGAGGGAAAGCCTTCGGAAAAAATTGTTTTAATTCCAAGGTAATTTTCCAAACAGATTGAGCAAGTTTGGATGTTCGCAACAAATCTATTCTTTTGAAACCAACGTTGGGCTTCTAAATTGTGAAGAGAGCGGGGATATGGGAAATCTCTGTGTATTAGAAGGGGTGGGGTGTTCTGTTTCAGTCGTTTGTGGATTGCAAGGTGGAAAGCAGTCTGAAGGAGAGGAGAAACCGGTTGTATATGTGGGATGAACTGAAGAGAGGTCAGTACTTGAGACAGTTTCATGTGGCATCCCAGACATTTGGGGCAAAGTGACAGTTGCTAGCAAAGATGGGTTCATACGGAAGGAAGTGGCATGCTCTTGAAAGGTTTTTTCCATGGAAGTTACATGCGGAATGTTGGTTGGCAATTCTTCAGTAGTTGTATTTGATGGCAAGATTGGAATGTTGGGGGATCGTAGGTTGTTGGTCGTTGTAAGTTGAAAGATATTAGAGATTTTCGTTGTTCTATGCTCTAATTTACGACGCCGTTGCTCAGCAGTTATGTGTACTTTATTTTTTGCGTAGTTTTCTCTTCGTTGGGCTCGTTTTGCAGGAGTCGACATGATTGCGAAGTCACAGGATTATGGAGTACCACCTGTTGGATAAAGATCATTTTGGGTTAGCAAGGAACGATACATAGTTTGATGACAAACAAATGCAGAAATAAGTGAAAATGTAAAACTAAATTCAATTGTAATGCATGTGGAGTTCCAATGGGAAATACGCATAAGAGGTAACAATTTGAGTTTTGAGAAACTACTTTTTTATTAAGGAAAAGAGTATTAGATATATAGAAACATACAATGTGTTCACATACTACAGAAGGATGTAAATACGTACATAACAAAATTGAATATTTTTATATTTATTTTCTTAAAAGTACTAACAATCCACATAATAGAAGGAGACAATAGTATGTCAGTGTATAAGGGAATTCAACAGTTTTCTTTTGAAGCAGGGAAAAAAGTGAAACATAGATATGAAATAAGAAACATAGCAGTGATAGTTCAAAGTATAGAATGGGATGAGTGAGGGTGTAATGTTTGAAGGGACGGGTGGGTTGGAAATCCTTGCGTAAAGGTTATGGAGGAGTTGCACTATTTTCCGCTTTCTTTGAACTGAGGATGACACATTTCAATCTGTTGTTTCCGCAATATGTCTCTTTTTTCAGTGAAAGTGTGAAGCAGTATTCGTTTCCGATGACATTACTTATAATTTCACTAGTCGCATCTTCATCTATAGTCAATATATGGAGGTCGCTAGCTGCAACACCCATGATTAACTCAGCTATCTCATCAAAAGCGGTAACTGATTGAAGTTCTCCTGTTGGGTCCTTTAGATCGATCCTGAGTGCATATCTATAATCATAGTTTTGCACTTGTCTGTTGCAACTTGAACATAACCATGAACCATTACCATTCTCTTTCACCTTTTTCCTGCATTGTTTGTCACCTTTTTGAAGAGGACATGCCTTGTAAAAAAAGTTGTCCATGCTAATATTCATGATTTCTGCAGTAACCATGGCCCATTCATTTCTCTCAGTGTTCCCCATATTTAGTACCTCCGAAATCGTCGTTACAGAGGTCATGCTTTTTGGAGGGCCTAGAAATTGGGTTGTGATAGAGGGCACCGGAAGGAAGTAGTCATCGGAATCAACCCAGCCATGAAGTGTATTTGTTTCTAAAATTTTAGGGTTGACATAACATTTGGTTCTTGAAATAGTGTCCACTGAGCTTCCATTGAAACTGGAGACGCGGGCAGCTTTCAAGGCGAGGACCGGAAGAGGCGGTATAGAAAGCATGTCTTCAAGTTCATTGCTTATATCATCTAAGTGATGTCCCCACAATGTGACACTTACACTGAAACCCGACATGTCCTTTAACTACAGTGTTCTTCTCTTTGTTTCAGACTTGTCATACCGATGAATTGTTGAGCATGGTGACATCGTAACAACAATTCCAATCAAATCAACTGTAGAACCTTCAGCGCTTGTAGGTAATTCCTTGATTTTGGTGAAGTGAAAGTTATGGGAAGGTATTGTATCTTCATTTGCTATGAGTGGAGATATGGTTGAGGAAGGTTGCAGGAAAATCTCCAAAGCATTGTTCAAATGGTTATAACATAGCTTTGCATCAGCAATCCTCGCAATCCTCCCATTGGAAATTGTATATAGCTTCCCATTCTCAATCTGCTCATAGAATGCTTCGCGGCCTCGTTGAAACAAGTGATGTGGATTTCTCCTCCTTCCTGATCAACAAAATCAAACCCAAACATGGATCCATTTCCCCTTGCATTGTGATATTGGTGAAGGGTTGTTTTTGCTAGGGCACGACCCTCTACGGACCACATGTGCATAGATGTATTCAAAGCACTTATTTTAGTTGGTGTTCTCGTAAAATATTTGTTAACCCGATTTGCACTTGCATCTGTTTGTGGAAACTGACTGTGTTTGAGAGCATTTGTTGGTAGTCGGATTGGAGCACCGATTACCAAATGTGTTTCAACAACAACATCCATTTCAATGATAAGAACGGTGCTGCAATGGAAAAGAAAAACAGGATATAATTAGAACTGAGCAACGGATGGAAAAAATAAACAGAATTAAATTTTAATTGATATAGTGAGTTTATGTACATTGGTAATTGAGCAAGAGATGAAGCTTACAGTTCACTTTTGATCATTCTAACGAGGGATTTGTGTAAGCACACGATGGAGCCTTCTTGTATTGAATTGTCGGTTACACGACTTGCAAATTTGGAGGGTAGAAGTGTTGTCTGAAAATGTATCCCATCTGAAAGGTCAACACGATGTTGGGCTCCCGTGTTGAGAATGGACCTTAGAGAGCTCAAGTGTAGTATCTGAAATGTGGGGTCAACATTGGAACCACCCTCAATCAATTGAGAAATGCCTTCGTGTGTCAAAGTTATTTCCATGGCAACTAAAAGATGCTCGAGATTGTGAGAATTCTGCAAATATATGGTGGAAAATGTAAACTTGTAGGGCAGTCAATCATGAAATGAAGGATTTGTTCAGGAAATCATGCATTTGTAAAGAATGAGAACCTTTAAAGTTGACTTCCTTATTATTTCATATTTTCTAAAAAGTGCAAACATGAAGTCTAACCCTTTAACAATTCAATATGCAAAAAAGTGATATAATGTACAAAGCTTTGGTTGAAAACAACTAAAATTTGTATGGTTGTTTGTCGGCATTTTAAAACTATATGTATTTGTGTGCAAATATTATGAAGTACACATTAAAATTGCGTCGTTGGTTTACATAAAGAAGCGAGCAATTGTATAAAGGAAAGATATAATGAATAACTCATTAAAAATGTGTTGTTGTTGTTGTTGTTTGTTGAAAAGTTAGATTTTGTGCCCCATATGTTCCGCCACAATATATACATGCATTTATTTGAAATGAATTACATATTATTATGTTAAGCAAATAGAATGGAATACAATAAGAACAATATGTACACTTGAAGTGAGAAGACTATAGGTATTTGTATGGAAACACAAAGATAAAGAAATTAGGAAAGCATAGTTGTTGGATAACAAAAACTGAACATGTGTTTGATAAGTTTGATTCTCTGTCGGATATATACTGCGACAATACATACATGGAATATTTGGAACGAGTTACAGTTTATTTCAAAAATACTTATAAACAAACACTTATAAACTAACCACTACAAGCTATTTTTTAAAATCAAATTTCTTGCTTTTTGCTTGTGTAATTTTCTTTGCACGTTTCTTGTAGTTTTGTCCAGTTGCAGATGCCTCGATTGGAATTCCCATTCTCCTCAATTTGTGGGGTGGTTCATATTTCAGTGCATCTTCGTTCGAATCATAAATCAAGCAAAAGCCTCGTGAATGATCTGCAATCATTCGGATTTTGGAGAGAAAAATTGGGGATGTTGGCATCAGGTGGAGGCGATCTCTGATCATTTCAGCTATCACTGTTTTAGGTGGTTTCGGTTGCCTACAATGCAAAACATTAACAACACATTGAATACGCTTAAAATTTTCCTCCCTCTGCAAGTGAGGCGTAGTTAATGTCAATCCCGTTGTGGGGAGGGGAATTGTGTTTCTAGTCTGCATCATATTAAACTGGAGAGGGAAAATAAGTATGTTAGTCCACCAAGATGTTCTTAGGTATGATGGGAAGCTTTAAAAGCCTTGTCATTGATCAGTCTAACGTCCAACTTGGGACGCTTCGAAATGGCCTCATTGGGGAACGAACCCCTCAACACATAACGAATCCTGTCATTGATGAAGGCACGTGCCCCCACATGTCACTTTGGAAAAAGGATTGGAGTCTAAATATAAATGTAACAATCAAAAGAATATAACATGAAAGCTCTCTACAATAATTTTTTAAACCATAGCATGCAATAAACGAAACAAATGAATAAGCACTTGAATCAATATTAAAACCCACCTCAAGTTTGTTTAGAGACGACGCTCTTCTTTACCGCGGGAGAATGAGAATCACAAATAACCTACAAAAAAGTGAAAAAGAAGTTAATAAAACTAAATATATCTACACTGCCAATGTCATATTCACTACATAACGCTACCACTCATGATATAAAATTGGTAAATGTATATGCATGAATTTGTAACAAGTTAGAAATGTAGAGATAGAACATTTAAAACATCCCAATATGTATATTCATTATCACGATATGATAGTGGATCGTTTTCTTCTCCCAATATGTGTTTAGGATTTTATTGTATAGTTCTTTAAAATCTTTTGATCTGTAAATCTCCATTTCTACTGTTTGACTATTCGCACGTGTATTGCCGCCCAGTACTATGAGGTATCTACCCAGGGTATCTATTCTATTAATTAATTAATCCCTGATTAAAACTAAGAGAGGGGTTATGCAAAACAGTCATGGGTATTGTAATTTAGTATGGAATGGTCGGGAATTTGCAAGCGCGCAGTGCAGCTTGAAAAGGAATTGTTTATATCTGTTATCTTCCTCACTACAAGCCTATATACTATCAGGCATTGATAGCTATATAATATGTTTAATCAACTGATGTGCATATATTTCATGAGACTTCATCTTGATGAAACAGATGAACAAACATATTGTGTGCCTTGTGTATGTTTCCACAAGTAGATTCTTTCCAAAAAGTTTTCCACTTCCCTAAATGAATAGATGCCCTCAAATTTAAATGAATATCCCAGCCGACCTGGCACTTAGTTTGTTCAAGGTGGTGCTTTATAAAACAACTGATATCCTTCCATTATCTAACATAAAAAAAAAAAAACGGATCAACATCATCCTGTATTTTTTATCCGGGCGTTAGCAATTAAGGATTCTGGCAGTGGTAGACAATCAGCCAAGATGTTTCAATTCTATTCTCTTTGCTACAGTATTTCATCCAACGTGGTAACAGAGAAACACTGCGAATTCTGGGAAGCAGTCTACAAATCCTACGAAAAATCCATGGAAAAAAATCCATATAACCGGCCCTATCCGGAATGGGTAGAGGCCAGAAATTTTCTAACAGAAAATGGGTGGGCAGACATGGCCTACTATTCCAAAAACTGCAGAGATAATCCCATCTATACAACCATGCATGATATAATTTATGATGAGCTTGAGAAATGCCGAAGCGATGGAGACTCACAATTTTCCTGTACAATGTGGTTAATGAACCCAGATAAAAAAGAGCATTTGTTCAACTGTGGGAATCCAGAAAAGAAATAGTTAAGCAAATTTACATACCAAACGCTGTGTGTCGACTCCCTTCACTTTCTCGGATCCCTCTTTCACAAAAACGAACTGATTATTTGATGAGATAACCAATACAAACTCCTTATTTATAAAACAGGGCGGAATCTAAAAAACAACAGTTAAAAATAGGATTTTAAAAATAGAAACTCAAAAATTGCATGCAAAGTAAAAACGACATGCAAACAACTGTCAAATTTAATCCCGTTTGAAAAATGTCTAAAAGGCTATCAAATTTAGGACAGTCGTAGAAACGTCCGGAGGTCCTCTACCATAGGGGAATGCCTTCGGCGTAATAAACGAACGAATCTTTTCATAGATTTTCACGGATATGTGGAGAAAAGGACAAAGAATTTTGTGTTGGATTATTTATAAGAGCATATATATACATCTAATATTTAAATCGAACACATGGAAAAGAAAAGGTCGATTTTGCAGTGAAGTAAACCTTGTAAAATATCAATATAATTTATTATCTTTAGAGATTATGTGTAATGATTTTTAAGTTTTATAGTATACTATTCTTTATTTAAATGGAAAAAGGTCAAGTTTTTATACCTTTTGAACATGTGTATCTTTTGATGACTAGGATATACATAAGGACATATATTATTGTAGGGGAGTAATACATATAAAAAATTCCAAAATAATTATATACTTTGACACTAAATAGTTGTAATATAAAATTTACTATTTTAGTCCTAATTAGATATTAAAAAATTATAAAGATAATCATGATTAGCAAAATAATTATACAAATATTCTAAATTCATAGATGGATTATATATTGCTTAATTTTGTATAGATATAAGAGGGAATATATACAATTAGGGTTATAGTTTTAGAAAGAAATAATCATTCTTCATCATATGATTGCTCACTATTAGATGTTTCAATGTCATGAAGAGGAACATTTTGAGAGGTGGAAAAAGGGTTATTAGATTCAACCATTGATTTAGAAACCCTACGGGTAGATGGAGGGAGCTCTAGATGCTCAAAAGACCCAAAATGACCACTACAGGGTGACGGGCATAAGAAGAAAACCCTAGAAAGAAGGTTGGAGTCGAGTGATGGGTTCACTAAATGATTTAACAAAATTGGAATTTGTAAAAATCTAATCGCAGAGTCACATGCAATAGATAAGACACTAAAGTACAGATCTGACCCAAGTAATAAGCTAAATGAATTTGAAACCCTAAGTGCATGAGATGGATAGAGTACTTAGCTAATTTTGCAATTAATCCCGAATTATGCGAGAATAGAAGACTACTAAACAAGAGGAGGAATCTGACACAACCACACTCAGAAAAGTGCAGGACTGTCGAATAAGTTGGAATGGGTCGCTTGGACTAAGTCGAGGATGTGTGGATGCTATAGACTACTTCTAGGCGCCCATGACTACACGAGAACCTTAGAAAATGGTTTTTCTTATGTCGTGTCAATGTCGCTCACATTCATTTTTGTAATCTATTTGTTGCACTATGCCTATAGAATTTGCTTGTAACTTGCAAAACAAATGATCTCTTGCAAAACCCCAAAATACATCAAATCCTAAAAATATAAGATGTAAATGGGGAGTTGGACTAAGTGCGACGGTGCACAGAGTGAACTTACGACCGAGTGATGAACTACATTTTAGACTCCATGTAGTTCTCATGTGTGTGAGTAAGAATTGTGTCACAAGTGGCTCTTGTGCAAGATGCACTTGATAACGAGTAATAGCTAGATGTGGCAATGTAAGTAGATGTATGGATGGAAAAATGAACTTCCCCTCCTATGTGTGTATGCATAAAATGCATTACCATGTCCCTTGAATAAAGATAGATGGATGCTTTGATGCTCTTGAAGTTCCTTTCGATGCAACCTTGAGTGATAGTAATAGATGCTTAGAGATTTTTCCTTTATTATGGTCATATTAATTTATATTAATTTATATTTATATGATTCCCTTGGTTGAATTTGACAACTAACAACCTGGAAGGCCGGCCCATAAGAAAATAAGATGCCCAAAAGAGTGAATAAAGTAAACAAAGGTCAAGGTGACCAAAGGGGACAAGTGCACTGGGCGCTAGCTCGGATGAGCGTTATTATCTAGAGTCATAAAAGATAAAGCAGTAAATTATCGATTGGGTTGTATGGTGTAAGAGGCTAGAAAGAAGACATAAAACACAAGAAAAAGGCCAAACATAGTTGTCAATTTCTATTTTTTCTCACTTAGGAATCATATGAATAGTAGTATGTGACGGAAAGAGGGATTCACAAGAACCGATGTCGAAAATAATGCACCAAACGAAGTTTCACTCCGATGGTAACTTCAAGCTCCAATGCAGTAAGAAAGAAGATTCAAACAATGGAACAAATATGCAAATAAGAAAACAAGTCTCGCTCATGCTCATAGATTGAAAAAAGGAAGTACAAATAGGGGTGTTGTGTAACCCCCATGCCTAAACAAGGAAAGAATATCAATGATGCCACTGACACATATGATGTGACTGATGCATATGACACCACTAGAGGAGTTAAAATTCTAAATAAGGAATGCAACTCCTATGACGCACTGATGCAAATGATAATGATAGATTCTGTGATAGAATCGACACTTGTCATTTGACTTCCTAAGACCTATGACTCTCGCAAGGAGAGATGACTCACCAGGTGATGTGGAAAATGACTAGGCATGTCACACACACCAACATCCCCCTTCATCAAAGTCGAGGAAGAGATCAAGGTAAGCAGAATAGAAAAGAAGACTCCCCTTAGAAAACTAAGAAAGATGTGTCAATTTGGCCCGCACAACTAAAGGCCGATAAGGTGCACATATACAAACAACATCTTTCTAGAAAGAAGAAGAGGAGAAGAAGTAAAGAGAGCTATCCAGCTCCTCCAGAATATGATTTTGATGGAATCCTAATGAATCTGAAGGGACCAAAGGTCTATGATTAGTGGAGGAAGGAGGAGGAGCATGGAGTGTGCCGGATGGTGGCCCAATATGGGAAGGAGATAATATATCAAGAGAAGCGGTGACAATCCTGTCAATCTCCATAAGGTGGGAAAATATAGATATATCATCAAGAGAGTTGAGATGTGATGAAGGAGAGCCACAAGGGGCAAAGGAACCTCTTGCGGTGGAGAGTCGGTGGAAGCCTGGTGTGATGGCAACTCTGATCTCTGAAGAGGTAGTACATGGAAGAAGATGTTGCACTGTGATGTCGGTATCCTTGAGCATATCATCCAAGTCTGAATCAAGGAAATCAATGTCTGTTGTGGAGGATTATATGAACCCTTTAAAGAAGCAATCTCGAGGTCTCTGGAAGCAACAAGGGATGGTAGAATCTCCAGGCTAGAATCAACGGAATCAGTAGAAGCTCATGAAGGGGAAAACCTAAGATCCAAGGTAGCATGGTGTGTAGGTGAGAATTCAACCGAAGAGTCCTATGGAGGAGAGTCACTAGAAACTATGATAGGAGCAATACTAAGTTCTAAAGGAGCATGCACAAAAATATGTGTGGGTGGCCCTTCGTAAGAAAAAGTATCAATGAACTCACTTTCCTCCATGGATGCAAGATCATCATAAGATCCATAACTAGATGAAGGAGGATCAAAGTCTCCATGAAAATTCGAATGAAGGTCCAAGCTCGGTGCGTAGACTCGGTGAATTCTAATCGACATTGAAGGTCCTCCAAGTATAGTAAGACAAAGAAGCCCGTACGCCATATCATTCTCGTTCAACCAATTTTGGTGATGAATGCGGTCAATAGGTTTAGGTGCCAACCCAAGAAGATGTGGTAACAAGTTGTACATAATGCAATGATCGAGTATCCCATTCTTCCATTGTAGGTAGTTTCCTAGTCCTAGTTGAACAACGAATGATGAAATTCAATGTCCATGACGAGAGGATCCTCCCAGGAACACAAGTTTAACCCCCCCTTTTTGTGGAACTTTATAGTTTAGTTCATTGATTACAATCAGATTTGCTTGTGTATCGAGAACTAGTTTTTCACTCACCTTGCAATCAATGTAATAATGCGCAATAAGGAGACAACAATCAAGGTTCGTTGGGTGCAGTGAGTTCGACACTGCAAGTAAGCAAGCATAATGAAGAGAAAACAAGAAGGGGAAGAGAGGGCCTTGTGAGAAATAGCATCTCACGTCGCACGAAAGAATCCCTTTGTTGTAAGACTGTGGCGGATGCTCACAAGTCCACAAGCAATAAAAGGGATAAAACAAAGCTCAAGATGATTTGAAATGAGCCGATACAAGCAATACAAAGACACCCCAATGCGGCACTTTATAAAATAGTGCATTTACAAAAATGATAATCCCATCAACTAGAGTGTGAAAAAACATGTAACTTTGACTAAAGAAGTGCTCAAAACCAAGAAATGAGTCAAAAGTTATAGCAAAAAACAATTCCCGCAACTAATGGAAAAATGCTAATAAGCCTGCAAATGGATTTAAAAAGTTCCCTAAACACATGCAAAGGGTGTCGTATGTATGCTCATTGGAAATGGCATCAAATTTTAGATAGGGTTTGTTTTAATTGTGAGGGGGGATTAGCCTCCTGCCAACCCCGGACCTCACCCTCATCTTCGACACTCGAAGGAAGGTTTAATTAAACAAGAAAAAAACTAAAAAGAATTACAAATGCCAATTAAATGTTTTACACCTTAAAACATTTTAAAAGGTGAGATTTTATTTACCAATAATCAATTTTAGTGAGATGGATAAGGGGCCCACGTTGACCAAGCTTGGAGAACCATTGTGTGGACAAGTGTAATATGCGGCAGTTGAATGAAACCTGAGTTGTTTTTAACGCATACCCTCAGAGTTGACTGGAGTGAAGCCACGTACTAGTTGGTGAATGATTGCTGAGATAGGGTCAAGGCCATGTGTTGATTGTAACCACCATGCATAGATAGAGATTAGGGTAGAATGGAATGAACCATAGGTCGAAGCAAGGATAATGGTAGTGTAACCGACACCACAAGTTGGAGCCAGCAAAGTAGAGAAGGAACAAACACACATTTCGAGTAGAATGGACTGAACCAGATGCCACAAGATAAGCCGATCCTGCAGATGTGAGAATCCAACGCCAAGAGGAACAAGGGAAGGTAGATAGATTGAGTGCATGCACAAAGAAGGGAGCTCGGTAGGGGCCGAAGCAACCAATTTGAGCCCACGATGCACAAGGTATGAACCAACCACTCAACACCCGATGAATAACCCCCGACCAATACGTTCAACCAAGCTAAACCGACGTTGAGAAATACTACGAGGTTTTCATGTTGTCAAAGGCACAAGAAAAGTGCCTAACGTTGAATCTAATGATGCAAGCTCCTAGGTAAATGCTCTCAAAATGAGATTCCAACAATACTGAAGTTTACCCAACAGTGAGCTTACAAGGTGGGACTTCAAACTATAGATGTAGATAGCAATTAACAAGAGCCTGCAAACAATCTTGTGAGTCCAAAAAACCATGGTAAATACGTCCACACAATGCACAGAGAGCTCGGGTTAGTCTGAGTATACACCAGTCCGAACCAATGTAGAGAGGACCGATACACGGGCACGCTACAGGCTCAGAGCATATACTTCCATGCAGAGAGAAACCCAAGATGGAGTCAAGGATGATGTGGTTCCTTGAGCAGGTTTCCAGGAAAGCCAATGCATGCAAAAAGTAATGCACGAGCAAACCAAAAACCACGAAAGAGGATCCAATGCAATGTTGGACCCAAAGTTATCCATAAAAATGGAGATCAGCCTCTGAAATGCAGCCTCAAACTATAATAGACCTGAAAAAAACACTCATGCAAGGCCGGAACACCCAAATAACTTGAACACACGAACCATGAACCACAAATGAACCACAGGTCCATGCCAAGGCAAAAAATGAGCTCACGAGAAAGAAGTAATCATGAACTCAAAGCTACATGATAAAGAAAACTAGCCAAATACCTCAAACTTTCAACTGCTAAAACCTCAATATGAGGTGAGAAATATAATTTCAAAATAATAATTGAAAAAATTGCATGAGGAAATAAGAAGAAACCAAAAGTAATAAATAACTTGATAACCGAAGAGTGCATGTTTTACCAAAACCAACTCTGATACCATGAAAGAGGGATTTGCAAGAACCGATGTCGAAAATAATGCACCACAACGAAGTTGCACTCGATGGTAATGTCAAGCTCCAATGCAATTAGCAAGAAGATTCAAACAATGGAAAGAATATGCAAATAAGAAAACATGTCTGCTCATGCTCATAGATCAAAAAAAGGAAGTACAAATAGGGGTGTTGTGTAACCCCCATGCCTAAACAAGGAAATAATATCAATGACACCACTGACGCATATGACGTGATTGACGTATATGACACCACTAAAGGAGGAGTTAAAATTCCAAATAAGGAATGTAACTCCTATGATGCACTAACGCAAATGACAATGAAAGATTCTATGAAAAATCTGACACTTTTCATTTGACTTCCTAAGACCTATGACTCTCGCAAGGGGAGATTACTCACCAGGTTATGTGGACGATGACTAAGCATGTCACACACACCAATAGTGACTAGGACCTAGAAATGTGCCCAAAATGTGTGATTTAGTTTCTGTAACTTCAAGACCCAAAAAACTTGGAAATTTTTTGTTTCTCTCTGTAAAAAGAATTTATTTCTGAATATTACTCGTTGCTTCTATTCTTGTAGTCACAAAATCATGCACTTGCTATTACATTTATATCACCGAATATTTTATTTTATATATGGATCTCGCATAAGAAAATTATTCACTAATGACCTATCCCTTAGTCCTGTTGTCAGTTAGTCATTTATCATCATCATTTGTCTTGCATAGTCATTAGTTGTTCACATAGTTTCGGTCATCTATCAAGGAATATCCAAAGTGTCGTTATTTTGTTATTTTTCATTTCTAGTCTTTGACTAGGGTTCCTAGGGTAGAATTGGGGTGCCCATGGGTGCCCCGATCCTTATTTTAGGCACCCTAGTCCCTGATAGCACTTGCATCTAATTTAGAGTTTCGAGGTTGGTCTTTATAATTTTCCCTCTCATTCCCCTAAGTACTAGTCGGCATGTTAGGTCATTAGTTTTAAATTTGAGCAAGAGATCCCTATATAAACATAACATACCTACTATCTTATGGGAAGACTATCTACCATCAAGGGCTAGCTATCTACTAAGGCAAGGGACTACATTTGGGCATCATTGCATCACACACACTACATAGGAAGGGTTATATTCATTCTATTCCATCCACCATTTGCATTTTACATCTAGTTATTTCCCTTATCTCTGCATCACTGACTTTAGGGCACCCTAGGCACAAAATTACACACACAAGCACACATAACTACATTGTGTCGGAATGTAGTGCAACACTTAGTTGTAAGTCCACCATTGTGGTAGCTAAGGTCAATTTGACCCCTTCATATGCATCTTTTTTTAGGAATTTGATGTTTTCTATGGATTTTTACAAGTAGAATTTCATTATAGGTTTACAACGACATAAGAAAAGTTACAAAGACAATCACATGATAAGGATCGAGACATTGTGAAGCTTCTAGTAACACTACCCGATTCAAGTCCAGTGTTATTCTATAAACCAGATTTCCCATACTATAGACTAGGGTGCCCACAGTACCTTGATCCTCTCCCAGGCACCCTAGTCTAGGAAAATCTTTATCCAATGTAATTTCCTGGGTTATACCATCATACTCTGCTTCATCCGTGCATCCTCCTATTAAGTCCATAATCACAACGTGAGGTAAGTCATTTTTAGGTTAGTATCCCATCCCTCCTATTTCAATTATTTCATTTTAATTAAATATCAAATAAAATTAGTTAGCATTTATATTTTAGTTTATACTATTTATTTCATTGTTATACTATCTAGATTAACTCCTAAAATCCATATTTTAGTTAATCATTTTGGTGAACCCATACTTTAGAATATTTTTCCCTAGGATCCATTTCAAACCCTAATGGCTAAGGATAGTTCATCTTCTTTTCCCATCATGTCTCATTTCAGTGTTAACCCTATCTATGATGATGTTGTCATTGTTGATCTCACGGCTCTATATGGTAATCCTACTCCTATGTCAGATCATATCAAACAACAACTTCTAGATGGTCAACAATATGTGCCTACTCATTTTGAATATTCTCCCATTGGCATTAGTATTTTGAGGATTTTATGGATTTCATTCATTGTAAACCATGTTATACCACTACTTGTGATCCTCCTTCTGATATTTCTAAGGAATTTTTAGCCAATTATATTATTTACTATATGCTTGGTATTGACAATCGCTCACATGTACATGTTGATTCTTCCTCTAGTCACTCACTACTATGGTTCCATCTCATGATTCTCCTACTTCTGATCTTGCTTCTCATGATACATCTCATACTATCTTGCATACTCCTTCATATTATGTTGATGATCCTATTGATAGTATCCTTAGTGACATTCTCATTTATGCGTATTTATCTTATTTCGATGAGGTAGTTGATAGCCATGGTTCTCCTTCTTTCCATACTATTGGGTGTGAATCTCCTATTCCATCATTGTCTTCTCTTGAAATTGCATCTAGCACTATGCATGAGTCACCTCCATCTATCACTTCTTCTTCTCCTACTGTTTCATCTCCTCTTATTACATCATCTACACCCATTCATTCATCTTCCTATATATATATATATATATATATATATGTATCTCCATCGATCACCTCACCTATTATGGATGTTTTTGCTATTATTCCTTCCACTGTTATGGATATTCCATCTACATCATCTACTCTAGCTTCTTCAACACCTACTACTAGTGTGCCTTTAGCATCAATATCTCCTTTTTCATCTTTATATATTGCTATGATCACTCACAATGGAAAATTACAACCTCTTACTACACTATTTCCATCTTCCACTATTCCTTTATAGGATATCATCTCTCTCATTCATGTTGTAGGTCAATTACAATCTCAGGTTCATTCTCTTACTCTAGAAATTAGGGCTTACTATAATTATATTGATAACAACTCATTACATGGTAACCATGTCCATAAGAAGATTCATAATTATGCATTCCCTAAGGACTTTATCATGCCTACATTCACATGTTTTGATGGTAATGGTTACCCTCATGCTCATCTTCTACAATACCGCATGCTTATGATCTCTTATTCTGATGATAGATTATTGTCTTAAGGAATTTCGATATATTCTTATTGATGAGGCATTACAATGGTAAAATCATCTTCCCTTTGGGTCCATTAGTACTTACTATGACATGGAGGACACTTTCCTCCACCGGTTTATCATCAACATGGAGGACATGGAGGACACTTTACATTAGGGTTCATATGAACCTATCAAGGATTATATCTTACAGTTTAATTCTTGTATACATCAACTAATATTCCAACCTATTGATCTAGAAAAGTAATTTATTTTCTGTCATGGTCTAATTCCCGCACTTAAGAAAAGATTACAGTATGATACATGTGAGTTATTCATTCTTCTATGCTCTAAAGTTATTGAATTAGAACAAGATCCTCTTTCGGCATATCTTATTAATCCTCTGTGTGTCTCTACTATTGTTAGCTCATCTAGTTCTCCTCCATTAACATCAGTTGAGCATCCTACACAATCTCCACCCTTTCCTTGCAAGTAAGCTCAACCTACTCCAGGACCACATTGTACTTTTTGTCATCCTCCGCGATATGCAACATCTCCTTAAACTCCATCTATGTCATGTGCACACCATCTATGTCGCGTGATCCATTGCATTTCTCCCATCATGCTAGACCTCGTGATGTTGTGTTTTCCTTACTTTAAAAGCACATAATTTTCTTACCATCCAATCAACATCATCCACATCATAGGATACACAGTAGTGTCAGCGTGACCAACCTTATTATAATTATCACCGCATAAATGTCCAAGGGACAATGATTATCTTCCCCTTCATGATAGTTCACAACAATTAGAGGATAAGGGTGTCATTTCCTTTGGCTCTCACTTACGTGAGTGATCCATCTCTCCTCTACCTCATCAGATAGTTTCTACTATAATTTTTTCATCTCCTC
The DNA here is from genome assembly GCA_018340775.1 of Taxus wallichiana var. yunnanensis. Classification (NCBI taxonomy): domain Eukaryota; kingdom Viridiplantae; phylum Streptophyta; class Pinopsida; order Cupressales; family Taxaceae; genus Taxus; species Taxus wallichiana. The sequence goes on from CM031233.1 coordinate 174,833,806, forward strand.
TACCTCCTACTCGGGTCATGGTACGTCCACCACCGTAGTTCATTACTCATGTGTGCTCTTTGCCATGTCCATACATCGCTGCATCATCACATCCATCACATTCACTTCATCCATCACATTCATATTATCCACCACATCACACTACTCCTTCACATTGGCTTCCACAACCCACCGCCTTTCGCGCATGCCACCGCAGTCCAAATGACATTCATTTTAACACATATTTGCACGCTGCTTCTATCCCACATGCTTCCACCACTTTGTACTGCCTTGGTCTTTAGTAGGATATTACTATCACCTTACCCCCGATGACGCACTTATGTTCTTATAGTTCTTACATGACTGTTGAGGGTTTTCTCTAAGAACCTTTCATCATGTGGTCCATTGTTCATCTAGCAAACTCAATCATTTCTCAATGCCGCACTCTTACTTTCATGGTACATTCTTGACTGTTGAGGTGTCTTAATTAAAATGAACCTAATCATCCATACACTGGGGTGCATTACTAATTCCCCTCCCCCACATTTATCACACTAACATATTATGATTACATTACATTATCACGACACACATTCATCATAACATGTTAGTTCTATCATCATACATCATCTATTTTTACATTCATTATACTAATTACACGTTACAACATTTCATTTAATAATATTTAACAATATAAAAACACATCACATACATCCCAACACTAATCACCTAATCATACACATCAATACACCACAAAATAAGCTCATCATATATAAATCACATGTGTATATACATATATAGCGAATACAATCATGGTGGGAGAAATTCCCTACATCATATACAATAATACTAATTACACCTCATCATCATTATCTCTCTCAGGTATTGTGAGAGCCCTAAAACTAGATGTCTCACCACTTACTCTGTGCCACACTTTACAACCTTGATATCTTTCCACTTACCTATGTAATAATGTGTTCTCCATATACTACTCTGAAAAATGACACTGCAAATCCACCTATCGTGCAAACAGATCCTATGCAAAAGGACCACCACCTACCACCTATCGGAATCATCGAGTCTCCTCGCGTGCCTCATCCCTTTCACCTAGAAACACGGTACATGTCATTTCCACTATTATGGCCACTGGCTCAAATAAATGAACATACTATCCCTCTATATCATCCACTCACTCAAGTATACCTCCACCAAGTATATCGGTTGGTACATACTATGTCAATCTCATGGATATATGTGTCTACTATTAGGGACCAATATGCATCACATACAAAAAAATAACACATGTTAGATAATCATCACTAAAACATAGCCCAACAACAAAGTACACAACACAATTATACAAATACTCACCGCTCTTGTCCAGGCCTTAAACACAGAGAAAATTAAAAATATCCAATTTACAAAACCTCAACACAAACGACTACTACACCAAACATTTATCATAAAATAATGAACTTACCAACTCCGTAGTCATATGTGATTCTGCAATGGTCATCACCATTTCAAACCGACTAGGACATGTTTCTCTCACTTGTGGCATTTTCACTCACTTCATGCTCAATCTCACAATCACATAAATAATAAATGAAGTTACTAAACAATTTTTCACCTCAATACTATAGTTACCTTTTTACCTATTTTATTATAGTAATTATTTTGCATTTATTCTCACAACTAATACACACCACACTTTTTTGTCATATCTTGAGAATTTATACTCTAATTTTCACCCTGTTTCGGAATTCTTTTTAGAATTCTACCTACTGATTGTAACATACACATTACACGTGCATTATCTCTCATTGAATTTTTCTTCCATCCAATTCATACATATTTTTGATGATTTCTCACTTTTTATCTATTTGTGCTTACTTTCGGCTTAGCATTCATTCTTCTCATCACTTCCCCTTTCGCCGAAAGGGGGGAATATTGTTGGTAATCCTATTATTCCCCTTACATTACCATGTGATTAATCAACACTACCAACTCATCATTTTCAAATATTTACCAATTCACCATGTAACATCTCACTGTTACTTCCCCCTAATGACCTAATCTAGGGGAAAGAAACATACAATTATTTTATGCAACATTTCATCACTTCCCCATAATGACCTAATTTGGTGGAAACAAGCGTTAAATTATTTTCCATGTGATTTCTCACTGGTTTCTATCGATTCTCCCTAATGACCCAACTTGAGGGAAACTAGCGTAAAATCTCTCTACGAGTAATAAATCAAATCAATCAATCAATGCGTTTAAATTTCTAACAATCAAAATCATATCAATAAACCATTACAATAAAACAAAATCAGCATCCCAGATGACCTAACTTAGGATTTACATGCATTGCTTTCCTAAATGACCTCACTTGGGAAGTTATTCTACACTTCACGCTTTCTTCTAGATGACCTAACTTGGAAGCCATCGCATTGCGGTGACACTTGTGGAGTGGGGGAAAGATTTCCTTTCCTATACCACTCCTATATGGGTTTCCAAAAACCAAAAATGTTTGATCTGATTCCATCTACAGTGGATAGATCTTAAGGATGTAGTTAGAGATTAGATAATAATACAATTTTCTCCCTACAGTCTTCCTCTAGCAGCAAGATGCCCAAATCCTTTAGTTGATTATTTGTTTACATTCGGATTAGGAACTGATCAATCCCTACCCCATCTCATCGTCATCATACAATGTTTGAAATCATCAATCATATAACATTTCTATCATCACTCTCATTTAGTACACTTCATCACGACATTACACTTTTCACTACATTGCATGGATCAACACGTTGATCCATGGTTCTTTCAACATGCTTTTACCACCAAATCTACGCATTCTACTATAGCATAGGCTTCTCTCTGGATTTTCTATAGGTACACATCTCTATCTACTTTATGTTATCAAGGTTTTTTCTCACACACATAAAGTGGGGAAAATGTAGTCATAAAATCACCCACTTACTATTCCATTTATACCACCAAATATTTTCTTTTATATATGGATCTCACGTAATAAAAGTATAATCTATCGATATGAATCTCTATCTACTTTATGTTCTACTCAAAATATTTGTCCCCATGTAAAATCAAAAGTTGAATCTTCCATAGTAATTATAACTATTTCAAATAATAATTTGATAGTAATTCCCTCATGTGGGTGATTAAAGCAAACTATAACTGGGTTTAATAGCCTTACTTTGGAAAACAGTGATATAGAACTTATGCAGAGAAAATGAAACCCTAAATTCTCATAAAGACTTGCATAAAAATTGAGGTCATATTCGGTGAACCACCTTTGTGGCGGAGGAGTGTGTTGGGGTTAGCACAAGGTTGTACAGATAATATATCAGATCTAAGTATACATGCAATAAAAGTAGATATTATACCAGAAGAAATATAAAAATAAGAGATATAAATCAACACTAGATTTAACATGGTTCACCCAATGTGGGCTACATCCACCAAGAAATAAGCCAATCTATTATCCAAATCTTTCACAAGATATACAATTGAAGATCTACAATCTTCCACACCTCTTAGATGTACAGTACTCTCTTTCTCTCAAGATTTTTCTTCTTCTCCAAGAATTATCTCTCTCACAATAATCATTAATTCATTCAATTCTTCTACTTCTAAACCCTAGCTTTCATGCTTATATAGGAATATACAAACTTAGGGAACTTAGCCATGTAATTACAATCAATAGATCTACTTTAATACTAAAATTAGATCTAATTCCCATGAGTTAATTAAAACACTCACACATAGGTAATCGACGCCAATTAACCCTAACCGATGTCAGTTCATACTTTCCTAACCGATGTCGGTCATAGGTGACCTATTTTGGTCACTCCTTAACCGATTTTGGTTACTATATTTTCTTGCAAATTTAATAAAGCATGCTAATCTAAAGTAATTTGAGCTCCACAACCCAACAATCTCCCACTTGGAGATAATTTTTGTCATTATACCTATACATCATCATTCTTGGATCCTTCCTTAGCTTTGTTTCTTCCTCTTCAAGTCTCAAACTCAAAGACCAACAAAAGTGGAGTGTATCTCCAACTTCTCTTTCGCTAATGGCTTCATTAGCATATTTGTAGGGTTTTCACTCGTATGAATCTTCTCCAATTTCAGCTACCCATCCTCCAATACCTGCCATATGAAGTGATACCTCAACTAAATGTGTTTTGTTTTAGAATGAAACGCTGAGTTCTTTTCCAAATGAATTACACTCAAACTATCACTTTGAAAAATTTGCAATCATCTTTCTACTTTCCCAACTCTTCCATGAACCTTCTCATACATATCATCTCCTTGCTAGTTTATGTAGCTACAACATACTCTTCCTCTGTATTAGACAAAGCCACAACCTTCTCGCAATCTTAAAATCTAGCTAAGCTGTCATCCCACCTACGTGAAAATATATCCAAAGAGTGCTCTTTTACCATATAGATCTTCATCCATATTTGAATCAACATAGCCACATAAAGAAATATTCAAACCTCCATAGCATAACTACATGCTAGATGTCCCTCTTAAATACATGAGTATCAATTGGACTACTTTCCAATGTTCTTTACCTAGATTGGCCATAAATCTACTCACAACTTCCATTGCCTGTGCAATGTCTAGTCTAGTACAAACCATAACATACATGAGACTCCCAACTGCTAAAGCATATCGTACTCATGTCATGTATTTGACCTCCTCTTTTGATGATGGACACTAATATTTTCTCAATTTGAAGTTTCCAGCCATAGGTGTACTTACAGGTTTTGAATCTTGTATGTTAAACCTTTCCAACACCTTATTAATATAAGTCTCCTGAGAAAAATACAATTTTTTGTTCTTCCTATCTTTGTGTATTTGCATGCCAAGGATTATTTTTTCAAATCCTAAATCTTTCATATCAAATGTGTGGGCTAGATTTCCCTTAAGCTCACCAATGTCCTGCATACTAGATCCTGCAATAAGCATATCATCCACATATAGTAACAAAATAATATAGCTCCCATTTTCAAGATTCTTGAAATAAGCACAATGGTCAGACTCACATCTCAAATAACCATGCTCATGCATGAAACTATCAAACCTCATATACCATTTCCTTGGACCTTTCTTGAGCCCATATAAGCTCTTTTTCAAACCGCACACTAATTTCTTCTTACCCTTGACTTCATACCCAAACGGTTGCTGCATATAAATATCTTCATCCAAATCACCATGAAGGAAAGTCTTCTTCACATCTAGTTTCTCTAAATGTAAATCATGTACTGTAACTAAACTCAATACTAGTAAAAATAGAAGTCATCTTTACAACAGAGAAAATATTTCACCAAAGTCAATACCTACTTTTTGTGTAAATCCCTTTACTACAAGCCTTTCCTTGTACCTTTTTTGTCCACCCTCTTCTTCCTTGATCCTATAAACCCACTTGTTCTGCAATGTCCTCTTACCTGCTAGTAACTTAACTAAATCCCAAGTCTGGTTCTAGTTTAAGGATTCCATCTCCTCATCCATGTCATGCTCTCACTGCACATGGATCTCATCCTGCATTGCTTCTTCAAAACTTTCTAGTTCACCATTATCAATCAATAATAAATAAAATAGAGAAGGTGTAAATATTTCTGGAGGTTTACTTACCCTTTGTGACCTTCTCACAAAAGTTTGGGGTAACAGAGGCTCATTCTAGACCTCCTGGAAATTTGTATCCAAATTTGATAGTGACCAACACCGATCACCTGTAACCGATGTCGGTTCTACTAACCGATGTCGGTTTGGCTCTTCTGTAAGTGATACCAGTTTTGTTGATCGATGTCGGTCAGGGATTAACTGAAACCGGTTAATGTGTAACCCTGTAAGTATGAATTTTAAATCTGAGAGTTCATTTTCATTTACAAACTTCTCAACTAGTTCATCCATAGGTACCAAAATTTTATCCATGTACGTTCTCTTTTCATTCCATTCAATAACACGACTCCTAATAATTTTAAAATTATCTAAATCTTAAAAATAGAATTTGAAATCACTAGATCCATAACAAATGAAAGTGTATCTCTTGGATTTTGCATCCAACTTTTCCTATTTTCCTTATCAATATGCACAAAATCTTTGAACCAAAAACTTTAAAAAAGAAAGAGCTTCCTCTTTTCGGTCCAAGCTTCCTCGGTATTCCTCCATCTAGTTAACTTGAAGGCCCATGGTTAATCAAATAAACCATGTATCAACTTCTTCTACCCAAAAATGTAAGGGAAATCCAACATGTATCCTCATACTTCTAGCATGTTCCATGATTGTCATGTTCATTATTTCTGCAACACCATTCTCTTGTGGTGTTCTTGGAACCATCCTTTCTCTATGTATTCCATTCACTGAACAATAATCATTGAAATCCTTGCTACAATATTCACCACCATTTTCAGATCTAAGGAACTTTAACTTTGAATTTTATTCATTCTCAACAAGGGATTTCCATATTTTAAAAGTCTCAAAAACATCATATTTACATTTAATACAATAAACCCATACCTTTCTTATAGCATCATCAATGAAAGTAACATAATACTGGGATCCTCCATGAGAAGCTACCGAGTTGGTCCCCACACATCTGAGTGTAAATTTTTAATTTCTACTCCTTCTTAGTTGCCCTAACTCTGAGAATTCTCACTCTATTTTTATTTCCAAAGGTACAATGCTCACGTAGAAATAAATATCTAAATCTTTTAAATTTGATAACTTACCCTTAGCCTTTAAGATCTGCATTTATATTTGACTCATATGGCCCAACCGACTATGCCACATGCATGCATCTAAATCTCAAGATAGATAATCTAGAAAATGAATCAATAAAAATAGATAGATAAATATAATGTTCCTACCTTCTTACCTCTTACCACAACAAAAGCACCCTTGATGACTTTCCAAGAGTTTTTTTTTAATGTAACCATGTAACTAGCTTCACCTAGTTACCCTTCCGAAATAAGATTTCTCTTGAGGCTTGGCACATGTCTTACATATTTCAATACCCATGTATTTCCATTCTTCAATTTTAGATGAACTTCCCTTTACCAATAATCTGCAAGGTTCATCATCACCCAAATGAACATGCCTAAAATTTCCATGGACATAATTTATAAAATATCCTTTATTAGGGGTTGCATGGAAAGAAGCTCCTAAATCTAAAACATATGATTCTATTCTAGTATCCAAAGAAAGAATAAAAGCATCTTGCATTACATCTACTGCAATATTTTCCTCCTTATTTGACTCTTTACCTTTTTCTGGGTGTTGGTTCTCTTTATCCTTTGACCAACAATCTTTCTTTGCATGTCCTTTCTTTCCACATTTCCAAACTAGTAATTCCCTTACCTCTGGATTTAGATATGTCATCCCTTGACTTTGATTTCCCATTATTCTTACTCTTGGATCTATCATTCTACCTACCTCTGCTTTCCATATTCAAATCATTCCCAGATGATGATTCCTCTAGATTTTTCCTCCCAATTCTCTCATTCAAGATTATACTAACCACATCATCAAACTTCAAAATATTATTAGCAGATGTTTTATTACTAACAACCATTACCAAGTTATCCCAACTATCGAGTGAATAACATAAGAATAAAAGTGCTTTCAATTCATCATCAAATGAAATATCAACCAATTTTAACTGATTTACTATAGAACAAAAATCATTCAAATGACTAGATGCAAATCTAACTTCATGCATATTAGAACTAAATAGTTTCTTCATCAAATAAAATTTATTTGAAGCACTAGGTTTTTCATATAAATTAGCAATAGATTTCATTAACTCTACCGTAGATGTCACTTATGTAATATTAGAAGCCATGGATGCTGTCAAGCTCAATCTTATAGATCCCAAAGCCTTTCTATCAAGAATATTCCATTCTTTATCAGTCATCTTCTTAGTTCTAAAATTTTCATCCAATGGTAAGTACAAATCTCTTTGATACAGATAATCCTCAATCTGCATCTTCCATAATTGATAATTTTGGTTGTCAAACTTCTCAACCTTGTATTTGTTTTCCTTTGCCATTATTGTAGCTCCCACTCAATCGAGAAAACCTTATGTGAGTAAAATTTTCAACACCTAAAACCCTCAATCAAATCTTTGATACCGTTGTTAGGGTTAGCATAAGGTTGTACAAATAATATATCAGATCTAAGCATACATGCAATAAAAGTAGATATTCTACAGAAGAAATATACAAAACAAGAGATCTAAATTAGCACCAAATTTAACATGGTTCACCCATTGTGGGCTACATCCACCAAGAAACAAGCCAATCTATTATCCAAAGCTTTCACAAGATATACAATTAAAGATCTACAATCTTCCACACCTCTTAGATGTAAATTACTCTCTTTTTCTCAAGATTTTGCTTCTTCTCCAAGAATCTCTCTTTCACAATTATTCTCACAATAATCATCAATTCATTTAGATCTTATACTTATAAACCCTAGCTTTCATTCTTATATAGGCATATATAAACTTAGGGAACTTAGCCATGTAATTACAATCAATATGTTTCCTTTAATACTAAAATTAGATATAATTCCCATGAGTTAATTAAAACACTCACACATAGGTAACCAACATTGGTTAGCCCTAACCAATGTCATTTCATACTTTCTGATGATTTCGGTCATAGGTGGTGATGATAGTCATGTTATGTGAAAAAGTATCACCCTAAGATTTGCACATTACAAAACCCTACTTTTGACTAACATGGGATTTTCTCAAGGTGTGGGACCCTTGCGATTGAGACAAACCTCCAGAGAAGGATAGTTCCTGACCTATTCTAATGCTAACCTACTCCTAAAATATCAATTCCAAGGGACTAGAGGAAGAGAAATACATAAATGTAAATCCTAAACTAAGAGAGGTGATAGCACCGAAACAAGACTAAAGATATTCCTAGTGAGTGAAAGTGGAGGAAAATGGGGAAAGAAGAGGGAAAACAAAGTGCCACATTCCCAAAACACATTCAAACCTCCAATTTCATGGAGCACAAAAATTTAAACTCTGTAAAGGAACATAGTATGCACAATATATCTGTAAAGTATAATAGAAGGAAAGACATGCAATATAAATCAAGTTAGGGAAAGAAAAGCCACAAAACACTAATTTTATTTCTTAAAATGATGCACAATCCATTAAAATATAGGCACAAGGCAAGAATTCTTCACAAAATGTATAAATTTGAGGCTTGCAACTCACAAAAGTTCTAGAACAATTTTGGCAAAGTTCCTTTCTAATTATGAAATTTCTCCCTTTCAAATGAGGGGAATTTATTATATATATATATATATAGAAAAGTGGCTACCAACCCACATCTTTCATTAATTTCCTACATGGAGGTATAGGTGGCCATTTGGCTCACTTTCCAATGGTACTCACTTGCACGAGAAAGGGGTACCATACCTCATTAATCGATTGTTGAGCTACCTTGTATGATGTCATTAATGTTAGGTTGTATCTCGAAACTCTTTGGTATCACTGACGTGAAACCACTAGCTAACACATGAAAGAAGGGAAGAGTCACCATTTGACGAGGGAAAGACTTTTCACATGAAAAGAATAAATTTTGTCACACGACAACGAGGGGAAGATGTTGACGCACATCAGAAAAGGAGGTTGATGCGCGAGATGAAGTGACTCGACACGCAAAAAAAAGGTGGAGGTGATGGAAGATATAATGACGTGTAAGGAGGGGATCTTATTGCATAACAAGAAGGAATGTTATCGCACGACAATGAGGGGAGGCTGATGCGCATGATAAGAAAGAGAAAGCATTATTGCACGATGGGAGAAGCCATTTTCATGCAACAAGAGAAGCCATTGTTGTGTGACGGGGAGAAGGGTATTGTCGTGTGACATGAAGAGTCATTATCGCATGATAGTATAATGGGGTTATAATGTGACAGGAAGAGTCGTTGTCGCATGACAAGAGAAGGGGGTTGTCAAGCAACAAGAAGATTCATTATCACATGACAATCTGTACATTTTCCCAACTTGACCACTAATACAAATCTTGCTCCAAACCTTTGTCACGGTGAGCTTGTAAACTTCTCCCATTAACTATCAATGTTTTTGTACTGTAGGTTGATCCATTTTTTCAAGGAGGGTGTAAAATGGATAAAATTTGGTGACTTGCGGGGTGATCTATTTACTAGATCCGAAAGACCAATAATTTTACATCCATTGGGCATGGAGTCATTCTGATTGCTGAAACTGGTTTGATGTCTAAAACCTCTTGTTTCTCTGGAACACTGCTAAGACATTACTTCATCATTAGATCTTTCCTGAAAATGGAAAGTGCAACAACAACAAAGAACAACCATGTACAAACAACAAAATCATACATATCCCAAATGGAACATGTAGAGAGTGCACAAGCACTTATCTAAAAGAAAACCTAGCTACAATAGAACAATGTGCTACAAGCACTTGGTGGAATCACAACTCTAGGCTAATATGTATAAGAAAGATACTCCCATCAGTAATAATGCTTGAGATAGATGTCATTGACTGGGATCTGTAATTCTTATCCGTCTATTTTTTCAATTGGAAAGCATTATTTTCTCTGCTCCTTGAAATCAAATAAGGGACACTCCATATTGCATCAAACTTGGAGTGCCTTCCTAGTTTGGATTTGTCTATATCCCATTTCAAAACCAAGTCTCCTTCTTGAAAAGTTTTGTTTTTGGCCCTTTTCACAAAGCTCGTCTTGATTTGAGCTTGTTCTTTATCCATTGTTTCTATGGTCTTGTTCCTTAGCTCTTTCAGCTCCATGAGCTCAACATACCTAACTTACATAGCTAGAAACTCAAACAACTCTAGCTACTTGATAAGCTCCAAGGCTTGTAATTCAAGGGATATTGGAAGCCTTTCTTCCCTTCCATAACCAACTTGAAATGGGAATAACCAATTGATTTCTTGGGAGTGATTCTATTAGCCCACAAGGTTGATTTCAATTTGGTATGCCAAGTCCTCTTATTCTTATCCAAGGTTCTTCTTATGATTCTCAGCAAGTTCTTATTCGTGAACTTTCTTGTATGTGCATTACCCTGGGGATAGTAATTAGAAGAAGTTCTCAAATAGATGTCATTTCTAAAATCCTAATTAGATATCTTTTCTCTAATGAAAGGTAAGGAATTATCTGATATTTTAGTGGAAGGAACACCAAACCTTGTTTCAATACCTTCGTAGAAGTCAAAAATTCTATCTTCATTTGCTTCTTTAAGTGCAATTGTTTATGTCCACTTAGTGAAGTAATCGTGGCTGTAAAAATCCATTTTCGACCTAGGATGGAACTTGGATTGATCATCCCTAATAAAATCAAGCCCCCATTGCATGAAATTCTTCTCAAGTGAGAGGACGGAGTGGAAAGGGCCACTACGTTCTCTTTACCTATGAAGAAGGCATGCTTCATGCATTTCTTGATCCACGAGTGGCAATCATTGAAAATATTAGGCCAATAATAACCAGCCCTCATGATCCTAATAGTTGTTGCTTTTGGGGAAAAATGACCACTTGCCTCTCCTTCATGAAACTCATGTAATACCCTCTCTATCTGATTTGTTTTTATGCACCTTAGGAGGAAACCATTCACATCCCTTAAGAAAAAAATATTATCTACAAGCGTGTATGGGATGCAATGAAGTATGAAATACATCCTTTTGGAATTACTCAATCCTTGAGGATCTTGACCTATTTGAAGGAAATATACAATATCTTGAGTCCAACAAGGAATAGGTATGTCAGTTGGAGTCTACTCTTGATTATCTTGCAACACCATAACTTATGCCTCCTATCTTGATTCAAGTATGTTGGTTAGAAGTGAGCTACTCACACAACCCTTTCCTCTAACTAATTTGGTCACATTTATATCAATATCATACTCCATGACCTTGGTTATCCAACCATCTCTCTTTTCATTAAGGTCCATGTTCAAAATAAAATCTTTTACACCAACATGTGAAACCAATAGATGAATTCTTTTGTTTTACACTAGATGTCTAAATTTCTTTAAACTTTTAATCACATCAAGGACATGCTTCTCAATGAATGAATATCTCACCTCATAATCCTGAAGGATTTGGATGAAGAATGTGATAGGCTGCTCTAGTACTTTTGATTTTGTTGTACACATTACCCATATTTTTCCCCGGGTGAAATAGTGGATCAAATCAGACCCGCTTGAAGGAACCCAAGAAAACTCATCCAGATCTTGCAAATTGGTTGCAAGAAGATTCAGCAATGGAGTGGTGGAGGCCAAGAAAGATCAAAGGACCATGTATAGAAAGAAAATGACTTTGTTGGGCCGTTTCTACATCTTAAATCCATCCTCCAAGTTACAGGTAGGTAGAACTATAAAATAGCAGGGTCAGATAATAAGGATCAATGCTACAAAGAAGCCAGAAGAAGGAAGAATGGTGAAGAGTCGGTCCTGCTCGAATTGGTTTAGAAAAGGGAAAAAAATGACTAAGTATGGAGGAAGAAATGGAAAGTGTCGCATGTCATCTTGAACACATTTCAAGACTCAAAGGTCCTCAGACGGAAACAAAATGAGCGTGAGGGCGCCACGTAGCTCAAAATCTAAAAAGTAAGAAGGACCCTTGAAAAAGTCCATAGAGTAGTAGAGAGAGGCAGACAAGTATCAACCTCGACGCTCCTCCAAAGGAAAACTTTGGGTTGGATTTGCAAACATGTGTGGTGCCTCCACGTGTCCTCAAAGGGGGCAGAGTTAGTTGAATTGTCAAAGAATTAACACGCTGACGGAGGCTACCAAGTGTCTCAAGTATGTTGTTTCAAGGGGAAAATTGAAAAGAGATTCCCGAGTGAGTGCCAGAGTGACACGTGTCCCAAGGGAAAGTGGGGAGTTGGGGAAAAGGTTATTTTTTTGCCCTTTGCCTCAAAAGGGTAAAAGTTCTAAAAAGACCCGTGACTCCACCCAAGAGGGAAAAATTCAACATATAGACCCGAGTCAAAGCCAAGGTGGGGCGTCGGGAGAAAAGTGAAAATTTTCCTTTTGTCCAAAAGGCATAAAGGTAAAAATGGAAACACATTTCCCAGCCAACCAAAAGGAGCCACGTGTCCAGATGGAGTTTTGGGGCTGTGGAGGTTTTTGAGTTTTTTTACGTAAAGGGCCAAAAGGTAAATTGTGGGCTATGGACCCAAATTTTTATCCCAATCTGGCTGCCACGTATCCCAATCAAAAGAGGGACCCATTTTCAAGTTGTTTTCCCACCTATTTGTATAGAATCAATGCAAAACTTCAAAGGGCATATCTTTCAACTCAGGGCTCAAGAGATTGCGAATCTGATATCGCTTGGAAAGATCTCAACCTCGTCTATGCCATGGGAGTCTAAAACTTTAATTTTTGAGAGGGTAGGTGGAAGAAAAATGGAGAAACATCTTCAAGCTTTCAATGTAGGATCATCAGTCTCAACAACCAGATCGGATTCGATCTATTTCTGCCGTTTCCTCTTCCTTCAAGGTGCCAAATCGAGGATCGATGCAGTAAAGATGGATTCGGGGGTAGATTTTAGTAGAAAACATTAACAATGGTGGTTGAGCTTCGACCCACATTTTCCCACTTCTCTCTCCCTTTTTCTTCTCTCGATGATTCTATAAATATGGGGATAGGATTCATTGTAAAGGGTTGGATATTCTTAGTTTTGTAGGCTCCCTTCTCCTTCTAGCAAAGGATTTGTGGGGTTCAAGCCTTCCTTTAAAATTGTATTACACGTTTCTACCTTTCGGCTATTCTGTAATGAACTGTATCAATCTATTAGAGCAATAAAATATGTTTGTGATCGATCTCAGATCCTTCTTATTTCTTTTGCTTCTATCTGATCTCTCATTACAGATTTGGTTGTCTGTGTTTGTTTATTGTATGCATTTTATTGGTTTGTGTCAAAGGCAAACTAAGTATTCATCATTCCTTTGGTGCATCACCTGGTAGTTTAGTTATTTCTCATTTCTATACTCTTTTATCCTTGTCTCCTTGGCAAGTCTTAGACTAGGTATAGATATAGATCCTCTGCAAATCCTCACGTATGCACCTAAATAGAGGAATAAGGAACCAACCTTTAATCTAGAGATCTTTTCCAATTTGCAAGGTCCCACACCTTAGGAAAAGTTCCATGTTATGCAATCACACTAGATGATTCTACCTTAGAAAAGCATATCCATAACTCATTTGGGGGTCCTGTGATTTCACACTAACATTTTTGGCATGCCAGTGGGACCAAGAAGTCTCTATCTTATTACAGTAGGAATTGATGTACACTTGTTATGATTTTGGCTTTTAAGAAGCCTTAAAATTGTACATCTGGTGACTCCCAAAAGAAACAAATCTATTGGTTTCAAAGCAGCCCAAGCTTGGGAGATTCATGAATCTCACCCGGTCTAGAGCAAGGAAAGAAGGTATATTTGAATACTTGCGTCTATCCCTAGGTAGACAAAGGAGAGGAAGAAGAGTTCAGAGGTCTCCATCTCCACCAATCAGGGCTTTATCAACACCTCCTCCTGGTAGACCATTCATTCAACCAAGAGGAGTTCTCAGACCAATCAGAATGGCTCAAGCCAAATCCTTATGTTAACTTCACTGGCAGTAGTCCACTTGCCTTGATTGCACAAAACCCAGTTCTGATTACAGCCTTAAAGGGCACCCCACATTTCACTGGGAAAATCAAACTTCTTCGGTGACCATGTCCAAGATATTGCAAATGTCTACATGATCCATGAAATCCATGAGATGGACATTGCAGTCAAGCTACTCACCTCTTCATTCAAAGGGAAAGCTTCACAATGGTTCAGGAGTCTCCCAGCAGGCTCTATCTAGAATTGGAATTAGCTATGCACAGCTCTTCACAATTAGTTTGGAGAGAAAGGTGATAACTTGTCTTTATTGGAACAACTAACAACAATCAAGAGAGCCCCGAATGAGTAGCTGACAGACTTTAACCTCAAATATTCAATAGACCTGGGATAGGATTCCAATAGCTGTAAAGCCCACTGATTAAGGTTCCTTCTTATACTTTCTTAGGGATTTAAATTCTGATATTTCTCTGATGATTCAATAAATGGGAGGCACTACATTACCTGTAGCCTATAACCTCTCCATAGGGGCTGAGAACCATTTGATTCAAGCTAGAAAAATTCTCCTAGGCCATCCATGCCTCTGTACCCTGAGTTAGGAAGCCCAGATACTAGTCGAGCACCTACATTAGCTCCTATACCCACCCCCAGGAGTCAAAGCTCAGCTGAAGCTTCCACTTCATCATCTAATACTAATAAAGAGTTTCAGGAAGTGGTAATGAAGTAGTTTCAGAACTTTGGGAATGAGCTAGTGACCATCAAAAGACAACAAGCTCAGAGTTTCAGGCCATACCAGCCCTAGGCTCAATATCAAGCTGACCCCAGTATCAATAGAATAGGCCACCACCTCAAACTGTGAATCAGAGCAGAACCAAGGACAGCCCCAAGCTGCTAGACCTTTCAGGCCATATGATCCTAACACAACTTCAACATCAAGGGCATTGGTTCCTACATAGAACAATATGGCACAGGAATACGATTGGTGTTTTCCATGTGAACAACCACATAACCAAGCAACATGCTTTAATGGTGCTCTGAATCAGACCAGTATGGTGCCACAAGAACCTGGCCAGGAGGAAAATCAGCAACAAGGAGCTCAATAAGGTGGCCCCCAAATGAGACTATGCTTGTCAACTGGCAGGCTGAAGACTTATGTGGGATGAATCAGTCCCCTCCTCAAGGTGTGGCTGCCAACACATGGTCCAAAAGGAGAAATATTGGAGAAGGCCAACCACTAAACCCAAGTGACCCTCAACCTTCCATCACTCCATAAGGTCTTGGTGCTCCAAGTACAACTCCCAACATGCTGAACCAATCCAGACCACCTCCCAAACCCAATCAAGCACCGGTTGTAACAGCCCATGTGCAAGAAAGAAATGTGTCTAGGAAGGGGCAAAAAAAGATGGCTCATTCAATATTATTGAGCAGATGAAAAGGACAAGTGTGAACATTTCACTATGGGAGTCATTGGCCATTCCAGGTAGAGGGATCTATTATAGAATGCCATGCAGAATTGGTCAAATTCAAATCACCCCCTAACCAAAGCAAGAAAGAGTGCTTGCCAATATAGTTCAGCCTGGGAGGAACCACATGGAGAGAAACAAGGTAAAAACATGAGACCTCCTCCCTTCTATGTCTCATTAATTATTGGAGACAAATTAGTACACAATTGTATGATTGATTTTGGGGCTAGTAGTTCTGTGATGCCCAAACAAATAGCTGACCAGTTGGGTCTCCAATATGAGGTTATCTCTAGAGGAGTAGTTCAATTAGATGGGACAATAAAGTGACCACTATGGGAATCATCAAAGATCTGAGTCTCACTCTACATGCCTACCCCAATGTAACTATCTTGTAAAACATGTCCATCATAGATTTTCCACCACATTTTGCTTTGTGTCTGTCTAGGGACTTCATTGCCAAAATTGGAGGCTACCTATCTATTGATTGGTCACATATGCTCTTTAGGACAAGGTATGGAGCGAAGACCATAATTAGATCTGAACCTATTATTGATTATCATATTGAACCCTATGTGCCTAGCCCAATCAATGCCAACTACTCAATCTTTTGATCAAGAGGACCTCCTAAGCACTTATGAAGCAAATACCAAGGTGGGATGTATCCCAGACTTGACTCTTGATGATTGGGCCAACAAAATCCATGCTTTTGACCCCTATAGGGAAATGGAAGAATCTGAGCTAGGTGTCTACTACCTACATGAAGAGAACCAACCTCTGCCTGACCTAATCAAGCTAGAATACAAGGATGACAATGAGGTGTGGTAATTGTTCTTTGATGGTTCAAGGAGTAGACAAGGAGCTAGAGGAGGAGCCATGATTATGTCCCCAGAGGTATGAGATATTATTCAGCCTTCAGATTCTAGTTCACATGCTCAAATAACACTGCTGAATATGAGGCTTTAGTCCAAGGTCTTTAGTGGGCAAGGAAGCTAGGAATCAAGAACTTGCAAGTATTCGGTGACAAGTGAGCTGGTTGCTAATCAAGTAAGAGGACTAAATGCTGTTAAAAATGACCTGCTCAAGAACTATAAGAGTAGGGTATGGGATCTCATGGAAGATTTCAAGGCTTTCAGCATTGTGTCCATACCTAGAAAAGAGAATGAAGCTACTGATAGACTTGCAGCAGTTGGAGCAGCATTTGATGTGGTGGACAACATCAAGAGAGACAAAGAATAGCCACATATCCATGTGGTTGTGAGGCCGGCAGTGCCAGATAATAATACATGCTGGCAAGTGTTTGAGAATGATCAACAAATCATCAATTTTTTGCAAGAAGAGGCTGAATTCTTGACCCATAATCAAAACAAACTAGAGCAGCAGATGGGAACCAGATAGTATAACTGCATACAAACAAGCTTCCCAAAGGCTTAGTGACCCTGGAATCCATTTTCAATCCTAATGATCAGTTCAGAAAAGAAAAGACTAACATGCTAGGTCAAGGGAAAGGATTCAGAGTCAATCCCAGTTGGAGAAGGAAAAACACTTCAAATTGGCAAGGTGGCCACCGAGCGGGAAAGGTATGAATTCATACAACTTTTCCAAGAGTTCCCTGACGTGTTTTCTTGGAGTTATGAAGACCTAATGGGTTTTAATCCAAAACTAGCACAACACACAATTGAATTAGACCATCTGCTCAGCCTATCAAAAGAAGTAGAGACCATTCAACCCACATATTGAGCCTCTGATGAAAAGGGAGCTGAACAAACTAATAGAGGAAAGCATCATATTTCCAATTAAACACTCTAGTTGGGTTGCAAATATGGTCCCAGTCAGAAAGAAAAATGGAGAAATCAGGCTGTGTGTTGACTTCAAGGATTTGAACAGAGCCTCCCTCAAAGATCACTACCCACTCCCTTCAATGGAACAAATTTTGCAAGTAGTGTCTAGGTCAGAGATATTTTCTCTCTTAGATGGCTATTCGGGATACAATCAGATCATGGTGAAAGAAGATGATCAATTCAAAACTGCTTTCACCACCAAATGGGGCACCTATGCATAAAAAAATGCCATTTGGATTGTCCAATGCTAGTGCTACTTTCCAAAGAGCCATGGATATGGCATTCAAAGGGCTAATCAACTAGATAGTGTTGATATATCTAGATGATATCACTGTGTTCTCTAAGAACGTGGCAGACCACCTTTTCCATCTAAGGCAGGTGTTTCAAAGATGCAGAAGATTTGGGGTGTCTTTGAACCCCAAAAATGCATATTCTTGGCCCATGAGGGCAAGATTTTGGGCCACATAAGGAGGTGTCTAGCAATTGATCAAAGAGGGTCTAGAATGATCCAAAAAGGGTTGAATCAATAAAAGCAACTTCCATTTCCAAGTCAGTCAAGAAGGATCTTCAAATCTTCTTAGGGAAGATCAACTTTGTTTGAAGGTTTGTCCCAAACTTTGTTGCTCTAGTTAAGCCAATAACACTGATGTTGAAGAAGAGCTTAGCATTCAGATGGAAAATTGAAGGAAAGGCAAGATTTGAAGTTATCAAAGAGGCCATATCACAGGCCCCAACTCTTGTAAATCTATATTTTTCTAAGGACTTCATATTGTATGCCTTTGGTGGCAATGACACTATCTCTGCAATCTTGGTTCAGCAGAACAAAGAAAACTCAGAACAACCAATTGCTTTCTTCAGTCAGAGTCTAGAAGACTATGAGGTGAGGTATTCCTTCATTGAGAAGCAAGTCTTGGTGGTGATCAGAGGACTGAAGAAGTTTAAGCATTTGGTGTCAAACAACAAAATCCAACTATTGGTCTCCCATACAAGAGTCAAAGAATTCCTCCTCAGCAAGGACCTGAATGAGAAATGTGCAGGGTGGATTACTCGTGTCATGGAATATGACATTGAGATTAAGGTCACCAAGCTGGTCCATGGGAGGGGCTTGTGTGAGCAGCTAGCCTCTACTCTACAAGATGAAACAAATAATGAGGAGGAGGTTGTTATGATTCTACAAGATGATCAAGAAAAAGAAAGAAATGATGTACCTGCTCCTTGTTGGACCCAAGACATGGTGCATTTCCTTCAAACCAGCATGTGCCCTCATGGGATGAATAAAGAAAAAGAAGTCATTTCAGGTTACAGGCCATTCCATATGTTCTTATTGATGGTGTCTTGTTTAAAAGAGACATCAATGGTATTTTGCTAAGATGCATTGGGACGGATCAAGTGGAGAGAGTGCTACAAGAATTTCATGTTGAAGTAGTTGGAGGCCATTTTCCCCAAGAGTGACAACACTCAAAATCATGAAAGCAGGATATTATTGGCCCAGAGTGTTTAGTGACTGTTATACATGGATTAAAAGATGCAAGAATTGTGCTTTCTTCAAAGGGAAGGAGAAGCTAACAACACTTCCATTGCACCCAATCTCGGTCGACCAACCTTTTATGCAGTGGGGATTGGACTTCATTAGATTCATCAATCCAAACTCAAGCTAGGGTCACAAATGGATCCTAATAGCCATAGACTATTTTACCAAATGGACCGAGGTAGTGGCACTCAAGGAGGCAAATGAGTCTAGTATCCTGGATTTCTATGAAGGAATAACGACCAGATTTGGAGTGCCAACCACCATCATATCAGACAATGCATTAGAATTTATAGGTTCCAAGATCACAGGATGGGCTATCAAGAATGGGACTTATTTGAGCACCTCATCAAATTATTACCCTCAGGGTAATGGCCAGGCTGAGTCTACAAACAAGAATTTGTTAAAGATCATCAAGAGAACTCTAGATGAGAATCAAAGGACCTAGCACACAAAGCTCAAAATGGCCTTATGGGCTGATAGAATAACACCCAAGAGATCCACAGGCAGCTCTCCATTCAAGCTTGTCTATGGGAAAGAGGCAGTGTTGCCTATATCACTTGAGTTACCAGCATTGGAGCTTGTGAAGCAACTAGAAATGTCTGAGTTTGCACCAATGGAGGTTAGGTACGTGGAGCTGATAGAATTAGAAGAAGCCAGAGAGAGTGCTCTCCAAGCATTGGAGAGGATTCAGGCTTCAATCAAGAAGTGCTTTGACAAGAAAGAAAAAGCAAGGACTTTCAGGAAGGAGACCTAGTTTTGAAGTGGGATGTAGATCGAGCAAAACCAGGAGACATTCTAAGTTCGATGCCATCTAGAGTGGTCCTTATATGATAACAAGATGCAAAAGTAGCAATGCTTTCTAGTTGTCCTCATTGGAGGGTGAAGAGCTACAGATCCCAGTGAATGGGATCTATCTCAAGCACTACTACTAAAAGGGAAGTCCCACTGTACATATTAGTTTAGTTTCTCTTTCCTCTAAGTGCTTCTGCACATTGTCTTGTTGTAGCATAGATTGCTTTCCTCCTAAGTGCTTTGCATGCTCTACATGTTCCATTTGGAGCATGTATGATTTCAATTTTGTACATAGTCGTGGTGTTTTTTTGTTGCTCTTGTGTAGTTCATTCAGAAAAATAGATGAGGCCCTATTTTAAAACAATTTTCTACTCTCATAAATCTTCATTTTGAGATTTTCTTATGAAATTTGAGAGCACAGGTAGCCTGGGCCGTGAACCAGAGGTAGAAATAATATCAGCCTGTTATTCTTGACTCCACACCCAATAGATACGACAAGGCAATTGATCTCTTCATCCAGTAGGTAGATGTCCCCGTGAGTCACCAAATTTTTACCCATATTTCACCCTCGGGTGAAATAGTGGATCGAATCACGACCCTACTTGAAGGAACCTAAGAAAAATCATCCAAATCCTACAAATTGGTTGTAAGAAGATTCAACAATGGAGTGGCAAAGGCCAAGAAAGATCAAAGGACCCTATACAGAAAGAAAATGACTCTGTCGGGCCATTTCTACATCTTAAATCCATCCTCCAAGTTACAGGTAGGCAAAACTATAAAATAGTAGGGTCAGACAATAAGGATCAATGCTACAAAGAATCCAGAAGAAGAAGGAAGAATGGCAAAGAGTTAGTCCTCGGGCTTGAATTGGTTCAGGAAAAGGGAAAAAATGACTAAGTATGGAGGAAGAAGTGAAAAGTGTCGTGTGTCACCTGGCGCATTTCAAGAGTCGGATCCAAATTGTTAAGTATAGAAGAAACCCAAATGAGCGCAGAGGCCGCCACGTAGCTCAAAATCTAAAAAGTAAGGACCGTTGAACAGTCCACAAAGCAGTGGAGGTAGACAAGTGTCAACCCGATGCTCCTCCAAAGGAAAACTTTGGGTTGGATTTGCAAACATGCGTGGTGCCTCCACGTGTCCTCAAAGGGGGACAGAGTTAGTTAAATTGTCAAAGAATTAATAGGCCAATGGAGGCTGCCAAGTGTCTCAAGTATGTTGTTTCAAGGGGAAAATGGAAAAGAGATTCCCGAGCAAGCGCCAGAGTGACACGTGTCCCAGGGGAAAGTGGGGAGTCGGGGAAAAGGTTAGTTTTTCACCCTTTTCCTCAAAAGGGGTAAAAGTTCTAAAAAGACCCGCGACTCCACCCAAGAGGGAAAAAGTCAACATATAGACCCGAGTCAAAGCCAAGGTGGGGGCATCGGGAGAAAAGTGAAAATTTTCCTTTTGTCCAAAAGGCATAAAGGTAAAAATGGAAACATGTTTCCCAGCCAACCAAAAGGAGCCACATGTCTAGACAGAGTTTGAGGCTGCGGAGGTTTTTGAGTTTTTACATTTTTTTGCGCAAAGGGCCAAAAGGTAAATTGCGGGCTATGGACCTGAATTTTTATCCCAATCTGGCTGCCACGTATCCCAATCAAAAGAGGGACCCATTTTCAAGTTATTTTCCTACCTATTTGTATAGAATCAATGTAAAACTTCAAAAGGGCATATCTTTTGACTCAGGGCTCGAGAGATTGCAAATCTGATATCGTTGGAAATATCTCGACCTTGTCTATGCCATGGGAGTCTAAAACTTTAATTTTTGAGAGGGTAGGTGGAAGAAAAATGGAGAAATATCTTGAGCTTTCAATGCAGGATCATCAGTCTCAACAACCAGATCATGGATTCGATCTATTTCCCATTTCCTCTTCCTTCAAGGCGCCGAATCAAGGATCGATGTAGTAAAGATGGATTTGGGGCAGATTTCAGCAGAAAACATTAACAGTAGTGGTTGAGCTTCGACCCATGTTTTCCCACTTCTCTCTCCCTTTTTCTTCTCTCAAATTGATTCTATAAATACGGGGACATGATTCATTGTAAAGGGTTGGATATTCTTAGTTTTGCAGGCTCCCTTCTCCTTCTAGCAAAGGATTTTGGGTTCAAGCCTTCCTTTAAAATTGTATTATGTTTCACCTTTCAACTATTCTATAATGAACTATATCAATCTATTAGAGCAATAAAATACATTTGTGATCGATCTCAGATCCTTCTTGTTTCTTTTGCTTCTATCTAATCTCTCGTTATAGATCTGGTTGTCTGTGTTTGTTTATTGTATGCATTTTATTGGTTTGTGTTGAAGGAAAACTAAGTATTCATCATTCCTTTGGTGCATCACCTGGTAGTTTAGTTATTTCTCATTTATGTACTCTTTTATACTTATCTCCTTTGCAAGTCTTAGACTAGGTATAGATATAGATCCTTTCAGAAATCCTCACGTATGCACTTGTTGGCGAGAAAATTTGTCGAGTGGACAAACTTGTGGATTTCTTGCCAACGCTTTGGGAGTCTCGAGTCCCTCTACTTAGTGGTGCGGTTTGTCCTATATGCATGTGTGTGAAAAGGTGGATTCGGTGGTGGCCTTTCAACCTTAGGATCCAACAGGGACACTCCATTGAACCTGTGGCAAAGCTTGTAGATACCATAAGAGAGGATTTTTCTGAAAGTGGGAAAGGGAGTGAGAAAAGAGGTAGGGGAACTAATGTTGTAGGTAGATAATCAGATTCCTGCACACACACTAGTTAGAAACTTCAACACATGCATTCATGAGAAGAAACAACTCTGTAAATAACAACAAGACCAAATAGAATTTATCGATCACAAAGTATCAAGAAACCCCTTAGTCAAAGAAAGTTGGAAACTCCTTCTTTGTATTGATTGCTCAAACCAAAGTTGTACATAATGGAGAAATAGAGGAAATTTGAGAATGAGGGGAATGGAAGAATTTGGCTATCTCCTTTGTTCTCTCAAGGTACAATATACTCTTGAGTTTACAAGATCAATCACCAACCCTTTGAAATGGGAATGGCGTTACAATTTATAGAATGAGAGGTGACTTATCGTCTTCCTCATGACCCTCCATATGCCTTAATATGACTTAAGACTATTCATATTCCACTTTAAATATTTAAGTCCCTTTTATAATAGCAAGGTGACTTAATTTACATTATGTTTCTAAAGTCACTTTTAAGTGACTTAAAGGCATATCAAAAGTGCAAACCCCAACGAAGAATTAGAACATTTAAAGAGAGAGAAAGTTGGGGGAAGAGGAGAGAGAAAGAGAGAGAGAGAGATAGAGAATAAGAAGAGTAGATGTCACCCGATGAAGTCTGTTGATCCTCATTGATGGAAAGATCTAAATGTAGTGAAAATATGAATCTTTGAACTCCTTGCACACTATGAAACTCCTCCAAATTAGCTCCCAAATGCTCACCCAGTTGAATGAACTAAGGTGGATCTTGAATTCCCTATGAAAAATGGTTAGGATGCTCCGAACAATGATGTCCCCCTAAATGATTAGCCTTGTACATCCCATTGTGCCAAAAATTCTCTTTGAGTGTAACTTACTATTTTTAGTAAGTGTGAAAAAGTAACTCCCTCGATCCTTAGCTGAGTGTTGTGACCTTGATTCCCCTTTCTCCTTGTGTTCCTCACTTCTTTGGATCAAATTTCTATTTTTAGCAGGTGCTCGAGGGCCCACTTACTATTTTTAGTAAGTGCCAAAAATTTCCGTTCTGGTGAATTCTCAACTATAGTGCACCTCTAATATCTTCATCTCCTTCGCAGGTTCTTTTGTTAATGACTTTCCCAAAATAGTAGTTCCTATGTAGTAGACCTACTATTTTTAGAAAGTTGGCCTCTGGGAGTCGGATTGACATGGAACAATTTTTTTTTATATGGGTTTTTTCCCAATATTATCCCTTTTAATTTTCAGACCTGGCAGTGCTTCTGGGTACGGCAGCCATTAATGGACCTCAAAATTGCAGGTCTAGTTTTCTCCTCCGTTTGTGAAGAAAATTATATTTTTGATGTGGGTTTTTTCTTTTGGTGCTTCACGTGTGATCTTACTTCAATCTGGCAACTCGGTTTGACAGAAATCCCACTTCTTTCTTCGTTGAGCCGGAAAGGAGATTTCTTCATTGTGGATGCTCTATTGCACGAGGGGGAGTTTGAAGGTGTCTTTTTATGGTCTTGGGAAAAGGAATGAACAACAACAAATGGTTTGTTGTTTCATGCACCGGCTTGCAATATTTCTTCAGATCTTCGTTTTTAGGCTATGGAGATTTTCATTGTTTTCTTCCTCTTGTTCTTCATTTCTCCTTCTCATTTCGATGAAAAATACTTCTGAGACCTGCACATATCTATGAGGAATGTGTTTCATTTCTTGGGTTGAGCAGGTCTGAGCATTTTCAATGGCGTAATGATGGTAGAATGTTGCAGAGGAAGGATGAAGATTGTCTGTGCACGGGAGTGGAAGCAGCTGGAAGCACTGAGCAGTTAGATTTTTTGAATTTTTTGAAATCATGGAAGGAGAAGCTTGGGCACATTTTTCATTACTTTATGTCCCTGACCTCAAGGATGTGAGGGACATCAAATTCCATGGTGGTCAAGAGGACGACACGTGGCGGCGATCCGACGGCAGGGAATGAAGGTGGAAAAAGCGCTTTAAAGCACTTGGGGCTTGAAATTGGTCACATGGGTGTCCAAATGACTCCATATGGGGGCTGGGATCATTTTTCCATGTCTAATGTCCCCACCTCAGGTAAAAATGGACATCAGTTTCCACGGTGGTCCTGGAGGTGACACGTGGCGCCCGATCCAACGACAGGGAATGGATGCTCCAAAAATGCACCTGGGGGCTGAAACTCGGTCACATGGGTGTCCAAATGACTCCCCATAGGGGATGAGAACAATTTTCAATGTATTTTTCCCCACCTCAGGTTCACAAGGGACATAAAATTCCACGATGGTCCTGGACTTGACACGTGGCGCCCGATCTGATGGTAGAGAAGGCATGCTCCAAATAAGCACCTGAGGGCGATCTCGTAAATTCAGGAGGTCATATGAGGGCCCCAAAGGTCACATGGGGGATGGGAAAATTTTCCAAGGTCTGATTTACCTAACATCAGGGATTTCAGGGACATGAAATCCCACCAGGCTCCTGGTGCTAACATGTGTCCTCTCGAAAAAATGACTAAGTCTTGAACTGCGTTTGAGAGGGTAACTTAGAACGAAGATAACGTGAGCTCCCGGTGGAATTTATTGGTGAAATTTAATATGATCCTGACTGGAAATGTCATTTTAAATCCAATTATGGGGTTTCATGTATTTATTTGGCCATATGATCCCTAAAATCAGATTTTTGATCTGGTACTCCACTTGTGCCTGAGAAAAATTATCTATAAATCATATGCGCCAAGGTGTTGTGAAAAATATTATTTTACCATCATGTAGGTATTAGAATCCTATTTCTGATGCTGTTTTTTTATACTTCTAAATCCATCTGGAGTTTTTGAAATCTTCTCTGAAGCTCAGCAGTTGTTTTAGGCCTATGTACCGCCTAGGATTGTGAACCTTGTTTTTTACTCAGACTGCTCCAAGTCTTGCAAAACTTCCCCAAACCTTCAAAAATAATTTCCATTATGTTCTAAGGTATTCCATTCACCTCCGTGTTGAATTTTTCCCTTTCGTTCCACTCCAGGGGTTGAATCCAGTCTGGGAAGGCTAGCGATAGCCCTTCCTATATTGCCAGAAGATAGTGTCTTTTTAGAACTCCCTAAAATCACCTAGGTGGAATGAGTGCACTTTACTAAATCACCTAGGGGAAAAATTTTACATCAAATAGGGGGTGATCAGACTGATGGATTTGACCTGGGGTGCCTAGGAATGAAAAATTTTCCATAGGGGTATAGTTGTCGTGCTTGGAAACTTCCAATTTCCCTGTTGCACATTTTCACGACAACAACACCTAAACAAAGGAATAAGGAACCAACCTTTAATCTAGAGAGATTTTCCAATTTGCAAGGTCCCACACCTTAGGAAAATTTCCATGTTATGTAATCACACCAGATGATTCAGCCTTAGAAAAGCAGATCCATAACTCATTTGGGGGTGTTGTGATTTTGCACTAACAGTACCAGTATGGAAAATATTGCATTTGTGCCTCCAAAATCATATTAAATGAAGTCCTTCAATAAATTTGGATTTATGAGAGTTGGAGCCTATGTAATGGCCTTCTTTATGGCTTCAAAGTTTTCTTTTCCTTTAGAATTCCATCTGAAAACTCATGGTCTTCTTCAACATCATTGTTAGTGGCTTGAAAAGATGGGCAAAGTTAGGAACAAACCTCCTAACAAAATTAATTTTCCCAAAAAGCTTTGGAGAGCCTTCTTGTGACTTCACAATGACAATGCTCGAATGGCTTCTACCCTTTCTAGATCAATTTCCAACCCTTCCTTAGACATGATGTGGCCTAAGATCTTGCCTTCATGAGCTAAGAATATGCACTTTTTCAAATTCAAAGACACTCTAAATCTCCTGCATATTTCGAACACTTGTCTGAGGTGAAACATATGACTTGCTGCATTCTTGAAGAATATGGTAATGTCATCTAGATACACAAGAACTATCTTATTTATCACCCCTTTGAATTCCATATCCATTTCCCTTTGGAAAGTGGCCTTGGCATTTGACTGTCCAAATGGAACCTTCCTATAAGCATATGTGCCCCACTTTGTAGTGAAGGTTGTCTTGAACTGGTCATCTTCTTTCATCATGATTTGATTATAGCCTAAATAGCCATCCAACAATGAGAACCTTTCGGAACTAACTATAACCTGTAGGATTTGTTCCATGGAAGGAAGTGGATATTAGTCTTTGAGAGAGGCCCTATTCAAATATCTAAAATCCACACATAATCTGATTTCCTATTCTTTTCCTAACCGACACCATATTTTCTACCCATGAAGAGTTCTTGATCAGAAGATGATGTTTGCTTCAATGAGTTTGTTTAGATCTCTTTTCATGAGAGGATCGATATGAGGATTGATCGGCCTTTGCTTTTTCCTGATGGGTTAGGTCTTGAATCCATTTCAATCATGTGTTGTGACATCTTAGGATTAAATCCTTTCAAATCTTCATAGTTCCAAGCAAACACATCTAGAAATTCTTGGAAAATTTATATAAATTAAAATTTTTCTTGTTCAATTCTTACCTTGCCAATTTGAAGTGTTTTCCTTCTCCAACTAAATTTGGCTCTGAATCCTCACCTTTGACCTGAATGTTTTCTCTTTCCCTTTAGAACTGATCATTCGGATTGAATATCGATTCAAGAGTCACTAGGCCCTTAGGAAGCTTATTTTTCCTCAACTAAACCACTTGATTACCATACTATTACTCCAATTTCTCTTAATTTTTAACAGAGAACTCAACCTCCTCCTGCAAGAAATTAATGATTTGTTGATCATTCTCAAATACTTTTCATCTCATGTTATTTTCTGGTAGAACTAGCCTCATAATCACATGAATATGTGGTTGCACTTTATCTCTTTTAATAATGTCCACAATATCAAATGTTTTCCTCGGTATGGCTTGAATATTGAATGCTTTAAAATCATCAATTTGATCCCATACTCGATGCTTGTAGGCTTTGAAAATATCAATCTTAGCGTAATGTTTTCCCTAACTGGTTAACAATTAACTCATTATCCCCAAACACTTGCAAGTTTTTTATACCTCTCTTTCTTGCTCAATTCAATCCATGTATCAAAGCTTCATACTCAGTTGTATTATTTGAACAAGTAAACTGAAAATGGAAATTTGAGTAGTATTTCATACCTTGTAGTGACAAAAGCATTTCTCCTCCTCCAATGCCTTACCTACTCCTTGAGCCATCAAATAATATTTATCATACTTCCTTATCACCCTTATCATCCGGTTTGATGAGGCTAGGAAGAGGTGTGTTTTCCCCTTGAAAATAATAAACTCCCAACTCAGCCTCTTCTATTTCCTTGTATGGATCATATCCGTGTATTTTTTCCAATTTATTAATATTTGAATCTGGTATGCTCCCAACTTTGGTATCTACTTCCTGAGTGTTTAGGAAATCCTCTTGATTAAAGGCTAAGTAATTTACATTGATTGGGCTTGGTACATAAGGCTCAATATGGAAATTTTCAATAGGTTCAGACTGGATTGTATCCTTAGCTCCATACCTTGTTCTGAAGATCATATGCGACCAATCAACTTATAAGTATCATCCAATTTTGGTGGTGAAGTCTCTTGACAAGCACACTACAAAGAGTGGTGGCAAGTCTATCATTGATATATCCTATTGAATTGTGACATTAGGACATGCGTGTAATGTAAGTTTTAAACCTTTTATGATCCCAATAGACCCCACTACTTGTCCCATCTAACTGTACCACTCCTTTGGAAACCAAGTCGTATTTCAGGCCCAATTGATCTACAATCTGTGTTGGCATTACCAAAGCTATTGGCCAATGATTCAATCATGCAATTGTGTATAAGGTCGTTCCCAATAATAATATATATATAATGGAGAGGCTTCATGTTTTTACCTTTTTGATCTTCATGTATTCCTTCTTTTGGATTTGTATTAGTGAGCACCTTCTCTTGATTTTTGAACAACTTGTAACGCCCACTAATTCAAGACACAAAGACCAACATAGAAAAGTACAAGATAATTTTTTTTTGACTTGTTTGATGCACAAAATGATGCAACAGGTGGTCACAAAGGTTATGAATAACTCTTCAAACAACTTGACTCAACGATGACCTTATGGACAAAGACAGAAACAACTAACACCCATCAAGGACAGTTCACTTTACTCCTTGACAAGGCACCACGAAACAACTCAACCACAATACACAATCACAGTTGGATACACTCCATGGTTTACAATCCCTTAAGGTTATGCATTTACCAAAAATGTTTTTCAAGACCTGCCTTAACAATCTACAAGATTCATGTTTGGTTCGAGCATTCTTCTCACAAAGGTGAACTTATTACTTTGGTAATCTAGACTAACTAGCCAAAGCACAAGATTTCTAAAAGAGGTTCAACTAAAGACTGGAAAAGCTAACAAAATTCATTTGACCAAAAGGGACACCTTTCCTCTCTCACAAGGTTGCATAAACATGCCCAAGCTGAAAAATCTTGATCCGGACCTCCATTGCACAAGCGATGAGCGTAAGCTCTAACTAAAGTGGAGTGTCATTACAATAGTTATCAAATCATCCTACATAACACTAAGAGAGTGAAAGTCATCCCTAGCGTGGATATATTATCTTCTTGGGGTGTGTGGAAGAAATTTCCCTGGGCATGAAGAGAGGCATGGAAAGAAAATTTCCTTCCGAGTGTGAAAGAGAGGCGCAAGAGAAATCCTTTTTCCCCGGGCATGCAAGACAAGTGCGGAAGAGACTCCTTTTTCTCTCCGGGTGCACAAGACGGGCACGAAAAAGACTCATTTTCTCATGGGTGTGTAAGATGGGCACACAAGATAATCATCTTCTCATGGGCTCGTAAGATGGGCTCACAAGAAGCTTTGGGTGCGCAAGACACACATGCAAAAATTTAAGGCGCGCGTAAAGACGCACGCGCATGAAGCTTTTCCTCTTCTACGAACTTCAAAAGGCCATAAATTTTGATAGAGAGCTCTGTTTTTGGCAAATGAAGAATTTTGGAAATCTCTTGATGTCCTCTTTGCATAGAAACCTTAAGAATTTAATTTGGATAAAGTTTTAAGGGTAAATTTTGAGAAAATTCTCTACAGATTTTAAAATGAAAACTAGTAACATTTGACTTATAAAATTTTGTTCAATTTGACCTCCTTCCTTTCTCAACATGCCAAACAGACATGGAGGGTTGTTCTTAGAGGAATTTAGGATGGATTTCAAGGTATAATTTTGTTGATTGAAGATCAATTCGAAATTTCTCAATTTTGACAACGAAACGACTACAGATTTTTCCTTTGTTTGATTTGAAAGGATCCTTAACCATTTCTTAAGTGGTTTAGTTTTTTTGGGGTCATTTTAATCCTACTAATTTCAATTTAATGTTTCATTTTCTTATTCATTGTTACAAGATTCATTCTGTGCATTTTGAATAAAAACATTTGCCGAGTTTAAAACATCTAACAAGATCCAAATCAAATAGATTTGTTTACATTTACCAAATTCAATAATAAATTCATTCCAAAACACACTAGTTTATTAAGTTGATTCAAATAAGGTATTCAAATGCCAATTTACAACTTCAAATTTTCCAAACATTCATTTCTGTAGAATATAGCATCATGACATTTCATCATACATATTCACTTTTCATTTTTCCAAACAGAGGTTTCATAATGCATTGCAAACACAGATTTCCAATGAACACCAAATCATTTGAACAAGGTAACAACTTCCATTAATTAAAAAATGATTTCTTTACATCTTTCTTCTTTCATTCCTCAATTTCAATATATAGAATACAATTTCCTTCTCATACATTCCAAAAATAGAAAACAGAATTCATCTCTTTCACATTTTGAATTTCAACTTTCATAGCCATAACAAAACATCTTTCCATCACCAATAATATACAAGGTCATCCACTTCAAAGTGGGAAAGGGTTACAATAAATAATAATCTCAACAAGGACTATCAAAACTGTCTTTTCCTTTGCTCCCAAACAACAACATGAAGATCCTCCATTTATTTCAATTTGATCACAACAAAGGTAGGGGAAAGGCAATGCTCTCCACCCAACCAAGACATCCAATGAAAGGAGAAGCCATCCTTCTTCATTGGCCCTTGAGCCCCAACCACAATGTAATAAGAAATGTGCTCCAACTCATGGCAACAACAGGCTTCCACAAACACACATGCAAATTTCACATTTAAAGACACAACCCAAATAGAATGTAGTTTGCAACCACATTAAAACACAACAACAAAACTCAGGTTTCATCATGCAAGCCAAAGGAGCAAGAAACTATGGGGATGCTACATATGCCTCCCAAAGGGAAAATGGGTATCACCGCCTAAGAACAAACCACCAAAATACATATCATTTCAAATCCCTGACATACCCTTATGCCTCCCCCAAATACCCCTTATTCCTCGCATTTCTTTATGCCTCCCCAACCTCTTATGAAACCCCATAATGAGTAAAGAAATGCAACCTATTTATTTTTACAAGGTGGAACCCAAATCCCAACTCCCTCCACACTTATACCTCCCAAAAACACTTATGCCTCCCTCAAGAGTACCCCATAGTCTTCTCCTACACCATCCCTAAGCCATCTACCCAACCAGCCAACAAATAAAATAGGACATTCAAACATTCAACCATTTACATATGCATAAAATAAAGAAGAGCATTTCAAGAGCCAAGCTCCTACCTCTCCATGATGGAGTTTGTTCCAAGGTTCCAAAACAGCAAGCTTTCCAATGTAAAATAGTCCAAGATCAACAATCCACAAGAAAGCAACAATCTCCAATCTTCTCAAAAGTAAGAGCTCTCAAACCCAAAATAAGTCTCCCAAAAATGAAGTGATAAAAGTGAAGCAACCCAAAAACAAGCTAAGGAATTTCAATAAATAGAAGAGGAAAGAGAAGAGGATGAGGTGGATCCATGTAGGATGCCACTTCACACATCCTCAACCCCAACACCAAAGTCAACTTCATTCTCCAATGTATAATCAATAGGTGGGTGAATAATATGATAGTT
This sequence comes from Taxus wallichiana var. yunnanensis, assembly GCA_018340775.1. Classification (NCBI taxonomy): domain Eukaryota; kingdom Viridiplantae; phylum Streptophyta; class Pinopsida; order Cupressales; family Taxaceae; genus Taxus; species Taxus wallichiana. Next base: position 174,865,844 of record CM031233.1, read on the forward strand.
TTACTTACACACTCAAACAAGCCCACACCCCATAAGGACTGAAATTAAAACATGTAAGAAAAGTGCAATTACAACATTCAACTTGACTTACAAAAATGCATAAAGAAGGGCTAAATTTAACTCTCCAACCATAGGTAAGGTTGGTATATAAATTTAAGAGGCATGGGACAAGTTTAACTTGTCCCACAAGTCTCCAAAATCATCCTCCAAGGAAAAATTCGAATTTCAAAGAAGATGGAGTGTTTCATACTCCAAAATCAACTTACACATCTCTTACACATATCTTATGCATCACTTACACATTTCTTACAACACTTTAATTTTAGGCCAACAAATCTAATAATTACTTTCTTATGACCCAATTTGATTAATTAATTTTTAACAATATGATTACTCACATTAATTTACCACAATTAATAAATAATGAAAGGAGTAAACACATCACTTAATAAACACATACAAACATCAATAAAAAGGAACCAAATAAATAAATACACATAACCCTTGGTCACATTTAAAGGTTGATGTAGCCTAGAATTCTCAGATAACACCTAGTCGCGTTGGCACATCACTCAGCCTAGGTTGAGCGCTCACCCAAAGCGCGCAAAGGTACCAGGTCCCTCTTTAGGGTTGTAGCAGAATGGTAGCATGATGAAGTAGTATAACAAACATATATTTAGAAACTAATCCATCTATACATCATTACACTGTACCATATCTATAAGCACTTAAGTATAAATCATCATGATAACAATAGTATACAATGACAAACATATCAGACACTGTTGTTCGCCAATATTCTTCATATATTCATCGTACCAACAATACAAAAGCTTCATACAATACCAGACATGCGCACATGGATCTGTTACAATTATCTAGTCTCATGCACTCATGTATCTCTAACCCTTCAAAGTAGTATGTGTCCCTGTCTATCTCTTACTAAGTAATTCATTACATATATATAGGGTGGGGGACTAGCCCTTCACCACTTAACTCTACCAAAATAGGTCACATGCTAATAATAGCCATGCGCCTTTTACAACTATAGCCATACATGCAAGTATGTTATCTATAGATCATTGATAGTTAACTATAGTGGTGAATCTATTCTTAGCTTATGTCCATGCAAGAGTGATTTGACATGCTCTTTGAAATCTCCATGAAGAGTGGCGTGCAAGTCTCGGCATCACTTTGTGTGCTCCACATGCTAACCTCTAAAAATAGCCTTGATCTCCAAAATTGGCTAAGTCCTAAAAGTCTGACTCTACACCTCTATGCGTGATGCCTTCCTATACCTTCACGCCTTTTCTCCTGTGTTGTTCTCCCACGTGGACTCTGTGTGTGAGTTCTACTAAGTGTTTTCTCTGATCAACATTACCCCACACTAATCTCATTGTCGCCCCGACAATGGTGATGTCCAAAACTTACACAAAGAATGGATAAATAAAGAATGGTTGAATAAATAATTTTGAATAAGGTATACACAACAAAAACTATTCAGGCCTCAGGCTCCTCCATTTCATTCTAAAGTAGTAACTCTAGATATTCCTCTTTTATATCTGCTTCCAAGTTCTCCCACTCTGTCAATGCCATTCCTTCCTTCTCTGGCATGTCTACAATGATAGACTCACTCATCCATAGTTAGCTTTCCCTGCTCATTCTGTAGCACAAGCATTACGCTTGACATAGAGGTTTTCACCCCTTCCAATATATCCATCTTTTGAGCATTGAGCTTTCCAAGCTCATCTAACCTTTTCTTATGCATTGCCTATTCAAGGCAGCTAGTGTCTCACGCTTTTGCTTCACCAGGATTAATCGTTTAGCATGGCCTAGGGTTACATCCTTCATAACCTTTTGCACTTCATTATCTTCCTCCAATGTTTTTACCGTGATCGGTGCATCTCGCAGCTATGCATATCATTAGTGCATGATCAGCTTTCTTCAGCTCGTCATGGATGGCTTGTAGTAGGCCTTCATAAGTAGTAATCTTTCTTGCTACTACAGCCTGCACTTTCTCTACCTCTTCCACGGGGTCCTTGGGCTGCTCTGTCATGTGCACCTTTTCATCCTCCAATACTAATTTTATCATTGTCTTTACATAGTGCATCGCAGAAGGAAATTCTTTTGGTACTTGGGATTCCAAATGTGGGCGTACCTTTAGGACATCATCTCCAATTTCCTCCGCCATACTAACAAAAGTGTCATATTTTCTCTTAATCAGGTCCTTTTCCTACACTAGGCGCGCTATCTCCACATCCTTGGCTTTCAAATTCTCTATCAACACTTTAATGGTAGCATATTTATCAACATTTCTTCTTGCTACTTCAACAGATACCTTTACCAGAGCATTACTTACCTGCTCATCTGTCATCATCGTTGGCTTGATTGTCATGTGCCTTATTTCAAGTGCCTTCTTCAATTATCTTAATGTGCATGATTCTTCACCGACATCAAATTCTGGATCATCCATATGCATGTGCATTGACCATGAAAGTTGCTTCCATGTACATGTAGTGTCACCTTTTCCTCGTCCATAAGCACCCATTCAAATAGATCCTTCTACTTGATGGTGCTCTAGAACTAAGTGCGAACAATCATCTTTAGATCTTATGCATATCCCATTGTATGTGTGTTAGCATCCTCACCTGTTCGACGGGATCTTGGACCTCTTGGAATGGTGCATCAAGGTTAGGAATACTAGATGTATCCTCACCCTTGTCTTATGTGGCCTTTGATTGTTCCCCTTCTCCTCCTTCAATTTTCTCCTCCTCCTTGTGGTGAGGCTCCTCTTCTGCTAGAGATGAGGGTGCCTTCTCCTTATATTCTTCTCCTTCATCGCCTAGCCTAAGTTTTCTTCTTTTCTTCTCCTTTGGCTCCTTTACTTGTTGGGTTTCTCCTTGCACCCTTGTGCGCTTGAATACCTTCTTAAATCTTTGGTCACCCTGCTCTTCCCCAGTAACTCCTTCTCCCTGTGAAGCCATCACGTGCTCCTTCTCCTTTTGGCCAGATGGTTGCTTCCTCCTTCGCACCAAGCCACCACTATCCTCCTGCTCTTCATCCTCTTCCTCATCATCTTGCTTGGGTTCAGAGGGCCTAGGTGCCGGGATGTTCTCCATGGTATGCTTCCCCTTTGGTGGCCCTAGAAGCGCGAAATCATTTTCCACATACTTGTTATTTTCCATTTTTGGCTTAAGTTGAAGGTATATCAGTGTGGCCCCAATATCCACAATGGCAAGTGTCTATGGTTTAATGCTCAAAATCTCGAGATAATACTCTTATTGTATGCATTCTTCCCTGGATATCCATATGTTTTCCGTAAGGTGTGGTATTCACAATCCACCTTGTCTGCATTAAATACTAACCTTCGTGTGTTGGTGAACTGATGAACTAAAGCTTGGAAATATCACATGGAAAATGCATAAGGTAGTTTACACTAGGGGCTCCATGACCCATCTACCATTGGAAAGCACACAATACAAAAGTGTTGGTAGACTACAGACTGTGCCTGCTTCCCTAGAACCAAAGGTAACTCCTTGGGTATACATCATTCCTCTTCAAACGCCATACGGAGCCTATCATACCACATCTCTGCTCACTCCTTTACCTCATCCGTCATAGACCCCTTACATAGATACTTGTTGAATCGTTCAGCTAGAGACTTGTGATTCATGGGGTATTCCCATATATTCTCTTCTAGGCCATCTGGTACCCCAATCTCCATGAATACCAAACTTAGCAAAACATAGCCAAAACTTATCTTGTTTCCTACGTGTGCTTCCTCTACTATTTGCTCTATAATGAAGCCGAAATGTTGTAAGTGACTCCTTTTGACATGTACTTTTCCACATGCATCCACATAGAGTTAACTTGTGACCAACGATCTTGGTCATTCAACTTTGTAATCAGGTGTCGCTGCTGCCTGTACTACTAGACAATTTTGTAGTTTATCAATGTCCATTCCACACGGTCCTTTCTGGTAGCCCAAAGTGCTTTATGTGTCTCCAAAATGGTGCTCTTACAACTAGGTCAATCTTAATATCCTCACATGTTGCCTTTAATCTAGTTACTATGGCAATAAGAGTGGGTGTCAATCTTACCCTCTGTCCTGCAAAATAGAAAAAGTCCTCATGGACTCAACTCATCAGCCATCTATACAATGGTGCATATTTCCCAAAGTATGGGAGCTCATACAGCTGGTAGACACCAATCCTCTTTAGTAGCCTTTCCCGATGTCATCATATATTGGCATGCCATCCTTAGTTCGTCTATTCATTTGGGAGGTGAGCAAGTCATCTAATTACTTTTGGTTATCATTTTTCCGATGGTTATACTCACTTATCTTGCTCTGTCATATGTGGGTATCCCATTCTTGGCCCATAATTACATCCTCAAGGTACTGCATCTCTGAAAAATTTCTTTCGGGGCCATCTCTTCCTCTTCTTCTACTACCACCTTCTTCTTTTCCTTTACTGGTGTTGCTTTCTTCTTTAGAGCCATTCTTCTCTTTGGGTTTTGTTTTCTAGACCTTCTGCTACAATTTTTATTAGTTTCCTTCAAACCCTAACTCGATTCAACCGTGCCCTAATTTTTAATCACAAAATCACGTGCCCTAGCTCTGTTCTGTCACTCTGCTTCATTCAAACCCTTCTCCTATGGGGATACAAGCCTTCCAATACATAGATCTATCTTTCATGCCTGGTTTACTTGCTTCGCACCTTGAATCACTTTACTTGGCTCTTCACACGTAGCTCTTTGTTGAATTCTCATAGTCGCAAGGGTAAAAATGAAATCGCATCCCATCCTTATATAGATTTCCACTTTTGTTGCATTAATTACTCCTCCACCTACCAAATTCTCCTCATTTATTACAAGTTTTAATCATTTCCACGTGGTACATCTTTGCGCCAAAAGCTATAACCTTCTAGCGTGCCTTTTTACCCTTTGTCACAGACTTCTCTTCAGCGCGCGCTCTAGCACCCGAGTACCTCGTCACTACACCATCTCCTAGTAGTTACCATGGCCGCCGCTTACCTTACATTATACTTTCCCTCATTCATCTCCATCCTTGGTTATCTTTGAGAAGCAATCTTTTGTCAATCACCCTTAGCAACCTTCTTTCTCAACACCCGCAGCATTAAATCTTTGCAAAGCATATACCTGAGAGTCACCAACAATCCACCCCACACTAAAAGTATGTGCAGTCCTCTGCACATCAACATGCTTCATATTGTAGTTAGCTTCATGCGCAAAAGCACGTTTATTACACACAAACAAGAACTAAATTGAAAAAGCATAGTGACGATGAAAGAAACACATTAAGGGAATGTAGAAAGGGAAACCTAATCTATCTGGAAATACTACCTTATTACAAACACCAAGAAGACTTATTTATAGTAGGGCTTCAACCTACTTCCATTAAAATAACCGAGTAGCCTCATGTCATTAATTGCTTCTAACTGGCAAGCACCTGACTCAAGTATATGAGTTATAATATACGGCCCCAACCAATGCACCTTGAGCTTCCCTAGATGGTGCAAAAACTTGGAGTCATACATAAGTACCATTTGTCTAACCGCAAGTTTCTTATCCCTGATATGTCTATCATGCCATGCCTTTTAGCGCTTTCTCCTATTTTCGACTCCAAAGATGCTACAACTCAACACTTATCTAGTTGAACCATCTTCTCAATTTGTTCTTCCAAGGCTTGCTCATCAGCTAGACCTCCAGCGCGCGTAATGCACAAATAAGGTAACATAAATTCTATAGGAAGAAACTTCTATGCCAAACACCAATTGAAAAGGTGTGGCTTTTTTCAATCTCTTATATGTTGTTCTATAAGCCTAAACAAATTGCTTATTCTCTAAGCTTTCATGCCTTACGGTGCCATACCGGTCCTTAGAAAGACATCAATTTCCTCTAATTACGATGGCACGCGTTGTAACCTATACGGTTGTGCATTAGGCATGGTCTCTTCTATTGTTTGTGCCTCTTCTCCTGATTGAATTCTAGAGACGTGATCTAGTCCTAGAATTACTTTTTCCTGGTTTTACCACAATCAGTAAAGTCAAACTCTTGAAATAAGAGTATCCATCGGCATATGCACCTTACGTAAATGGTATTGTTTACCAAATACTTCAATGCCATATTATCTGTATAAAACATAAAAGGTGTGGCCAATGATACTATAAAAATTTGTGCAAGGAATATATCATGGACAAGGCCTCGCCTCTCTGTAGTGGTATAATTCTGTTCGGCAGGGATCAACTTCCTATTAGCAAAACAAATGGGATGATCTACTATACCTTCACCAGGTTGAGCTAAAACAACACCAATGGCCGTGTCAGAGGCATCCACATGAACATGAAAAGGTTTATCCCATGAAGGAAAGCACAAGATAGGTGTGGTAGTAAGCCTCTCCTTCAGTATCTCGAATGCGCACTGTTGCACGACTCCCCCAATAGAATGTACCTTTCCCCTTGAGCAATTCTTCCAAGGGTGTGGCAAATTTTGCATACCCTTTTATAAAAATTTATAATACCCTGTGTGACCCAAAAATCCACACACCTCACTTTGAGTGGTGGCACTTTCAAGTCTACGATGACTACAACTTTATTTGGATCAACCAAAGCAACCCTTCCTGCGCAAATAATGTGTCCTAAAAGTATGCCAAAGGGAGTAAAAAGATGCACTTCTTGATGTTCAATGAGATACTCAACTATCTACATCTTTCAAACATTTAGTGCAGATTTTCACAATGATCCTTAATTAGCCCATAAATGGTCCAATCATCAAGATAGACCTATAAAAAGTTATGAATAAAATCCTTGAATACTTGTACCACTATCCTTGAAAATATAGTAGGTGCATTCTTCAATCCAAAGGGCATCACAATATAGGAAAAGCTTCCCCATTCAGTAGTGAAGGTGGTCTTGTCTTGATCTTTCGAAATAATCCTAACCTAATGATACCCACGAGAACCAATCTATAAATGAATATATCTTGCATCTAGCCACTCCTAATATTTCCTCTGTGAATGGCATAGGAAAGGGATATGTAACACATGTTGCATTTAACTCTCTATAAACAACACAAATTTGAATCCTACCATCCTTTTTTATGCTTATCACCATAGGAATGACCCATTATGATTCATCCAACAGTCGAATGATCCCAAATTTCAACATCTTGTCAATCTCCTCCTTTACTTTCTTGCACAAATTGGGATTCATTCGATAAGGTCGCTTCCTAACAAGTCGCACACCTTCCTTGAGCTTTATCTTCATTTCTCTAAGTGATTTATGCACACCTTTAAGTTCATGGTATCCTCTTGGGAATAAGCCCTCATAGTCTCTAAGTAACTCTATGATCTTTACTACTTCTGATTCTGACTAGTAATCCCCAATTATCACCTCCTTAGGTTCAACTTTTGTACCTATATTTACCTTTGTTATCTTCATAGGTTCATGATATATGCACACGCATCTACATCCACACCTTGGCTAACACTTCATGTGTTCCATGTGAATGATCCACTCCCAAGTACTCAACTTCCTCATCATCAATTATGTAAGCCATCTTCCCCTTGTCTTTTTCCAGAGAAGTGCACTCAAGTAGTATGATATCATCTTCTTCATCCTCAAAATGCACCCCCTGTCTCGCATCTCACCAAATAATTCCTAAATAAGTTCTTCCTATTTCCCACCTGTCTCCCATGGTTAAGTGCTTGATAAAGCTTAAAGCTTTGTTCACTTTGGTGGTGTAGATGAAAATAAGTCAGAAGTTTGGATCATCCCTGCAGTCAAATTTTGCCAATTACTAGTGTTGCGATGTAATTCAGCATATACATACCAAGAATGTGTGCAACCTTGTAGAGTAGAATAAAACCGATGCACCCAAAGTGAGGGTAGTAATGTTTCCTATCCTAATGTCCAGAGTCTCTCACACTACTGGATATGATGTTGAGCAGGTTGATCACCATGATAAGGGAAAAATTTTATAGGTGCATTACTTCTTGAAAACCTGGTTGATAAGGTGGTCCCAATCTTTCCCCATTCTAAGAGATTATCCCTGTGGACCACCCACCAGCACGCTGCTGTCCCACCTAAAGTATATGATAACATATCTCATCTTTTAAGCTGGTCATCCCAGTTTGTTTCCATGGCCTATAAGAATCCAACCAAATCTTCGGATCTAGTATAGCGGGGTACTGAGCAACCTATACACCGGATAGAGTGAAAACCCTTTTTGCAAGCAACCACGTGCTTAACTTCGTGCCCCACCAGTTCATAAGTGCCATGAGCCCAATTATCACAAGAAATACTAGTAGTATCGTTGATTGACTGAGAATCTTCCCAATGAAGGATTCCTTCCTTAGATGGCTCATTGACCTCTGGGTCCCGAATAGCACATATATAGATTCTGTTCAAGTCCTCTTCGCTTAAAGGTTCCACATATGGTATGGATTTCCCATCTTTCAATGGTATTATGACCATTTCATCCTTGTTCTTGAAGCTGATATACCCCTTGTTAAACCTCAAATCAGCATTGTTTGCATAACACCAAGGGCACCCAAGCAAAGCTGGGAAGCTATCTGCTTCCGCAAGTGCTAACACTTTGAAGTCTCCTGTGAACTTGGCCCCTTGTATAGTGATAGATGCATCCTTCAAAACTCCTATGGGAGTAGCTTTTGTTCTATTTTCCATGAACAATACATTAGATGATGGCTATAATGGGGGTCTCCCCATTTGTACCCATGCATCCAATGTAAGTACATTCACTTCCACACTTGTGTCAATCAAAATATTTCTTAACAACCACCCATCCACAACAACATTCAAAGTGATCTCCTTATCGTAGTCAATGTTATCGGGGGAAGATTCGCATGAAGTATTTGTCTTCTAGTCTTAGTTCCTGCGCATAGTATTCCCCTTCAACCAATTTCCTAATAAAGGAATAATATTCTCTTGGCGCAACGTTCTACATACCTCTTTGATGTCACCAATATTAGATGCGGCCTTTTCTGTATCCTTATGCTCCAATTTCTGAGAATGCTCTTTCAAACCTTGTATTTCACCTTAAAGGCTTCTAAGGACCTCCATAGTTTCTTGATAGAATTCTTTCTAATGAGCTGGATCTGGATACCTAGCATGTAAAACCTCCTCTCTAGTGATTGTTGGCAAGCCACGTTGTAAAACCTCTCTTGCATGCCGCCTCAACTTGTGTGGTTATCTTGACTATTCTGTCTCGAGTTCTAGTGTTAACTTGGGCATCCACCGATTCTCTACTACGAACTAGATTCTAACCATCCCTGCACTTTGTTGTCATGCTTGTGTTGCTTACTGAGATGCTCATACAAGTCTGGAAACTCTTCATAACTATGCCCCTTTCCACAAAATGAACAGGAAATATTTTGCGGGCATTCGCGCCTATAATGGTCAGGTGAGCCACATGTATAGCAAGTTCCTCGAGGGAATTCACTCCTTCCTCATCCTCCATATCCACCTCGATATCCTCATCCTCTTTCACGAACCCCTTCAAACCTTTCATCATTCATGTCATAGAGCATTTGATTATAATCCCTATCTTGATGCTCATTCTTTCCTTTAGAACTATCAGCCACACTCACATGTCTCACCCCAATATCAATGGCATCATGGATCTAGCCAATCAATCTACAGTCCTTAGTATCATGGGTCGTGGACCTACAAATTTTACAAAAGGAGGATACATTCTTCCTGATCACGCGTTGTAGTAGGGGGTAGTGACTAGCATCATGATTCAAATGGAAAATCTCATAGTCTAATAGCAGTGAACATACAGTTCTGAGGGCAACTATCCTTGGTGTGGCCTTCTACTTCACAATCTGTACACCAGATTCCTGAGCATGTTTCATGAGATGAGCTTGCCGATAATTTCTCTAATTGTTTTACCATAGTTGTTATCTAAGCTTCCAAAAATGGACTAACTCTAGTGTCAATACTCCTAACTCGCTTGGCCGTGTAAAGCTCTTCAATGCTTCACGTGGGTCAAGTATAAGTTTTATGTGACAATGCTCTTGAAATGGGGTAATCAATCCCTCGAAAACCACTTTGTGCATGCTTTGACTTGCATGAATGTCATAGGAGAGTTTGGATAGAAGTGTTTTAAAATGGGCATCATACTCATGTAGACTTTTAGTAGTGCCTTGCTTTATATCCTTGAGTGTGCTTATACTCTTCTACTCAAACTCGGGATATGGAACTCTTTCAAGAAAGCATCTGTCACAATGCGCATAGTCAATACAAGTTTGACTAGGATCAGACTTCCTATATCATTTGTACACACACCGTCGACATTAAAATTTTCCTCCGTAATTTCTATTTTATTAATGTATGTATTAGGAATAGGATGTTGTTAAGTATAATTAGTAGTGGCGTCCAATAGAAGATAACGGCACCGTCGAATACAGTGTTGTTGCCAATAATGTAGAGTACGGTAACAGTCAAAGTACAATATGAATGTTGTAAAAAGTAAATATTTGTCGTAAGTGGTCCGGTAATGTTAAAATGTCAAAGTTTGGGTAAGTAGAGAAGTAGGGTCTACATGATTAGGAATTAGAAATATTATATTTGTAATAAGGACAAAGAGTGATGTCATAAATATTTTGTGTATTTTATTTGTGGAAAATTCTAAAAAGGTGGAACCCATGTGAGATGATAAGGTTTATCTTATCTTAGAAGATAATCCTACATGTAAAGGCAAGAGTTTAGGCATGGAATATGATTGGCCGGAAGAGATTTCCTATCCTATCTTAGAGATAGGGTGGATAAGCCTGAATTCCTATAAATAAAGAGGCCACCCCCCTCATTTAGCATAGAGGGAAGTAGTGAGAAATATTGTATGAGTAATTGTGCCACCATTTTGAAGGTGTGTTAAAGAATCCATTGTGAAGTTTCTCCCACAGTTATTGTTGGAAGGCAAGTGAAGTCAGTAACAGTTGAAGTACCTCATGGGTGAGATTGTAACAATTTCATGTTGATATTATAATTTACACCTATATTTTCAGATTTTTCATCTTTCCTTCGTATCATAGTCTATGGTATTCTTGTGTTATGTTTGTTGTTGTGTTTCTAGATTACATCCACCAAACTAAAGGTTGTGCATTAGTAAATAATCATAGCACGAGGAGTTCCTGGTGAAGAATTATCATAGTGCCGGATTGGTGTTGACATATTGGTTCCGTTCTTTGGGACCATTCCTCGTTAAGTGGATTTTTACGGAGAGATATTCCCACGTAGTCATAAATCAATAGGAGGGTAACCTTGTTTTTATTGTGCCTAGTAGTTACCATGGTAATGTCAATTTTTACCATGCATAGTATTTACCACAGTAACTTTACTTTTTACCATGCATAGTATTTACCACAGTAACTTCAATTTTTACCGTGAATAGTGTTTACCACAAGTAAAGCCGCTTTTACGCGCAGTAAGTCAAGTTTTACCATAGTTTACCGTGGTCATTTCTATTTTCTATTATAGTGATTCCAATTATTTGTGCACATAAGTATTATTGATTTTACTTATGTGTTGGTATTTCACTTGTGGTTACTTTTGAAAATGGGGAAGATTCTGTTTTTTTTCAGCTCAATCTAATGAAGATGCTTCCTCTTTCATTCAAGAGTTTAAATGATCTTGCATTTGTAATGGCCTCATAAGAAGGGACCAATGGACTAAATTTTTTCCTACCTTTTTGGATGGTTTAGCTCTTAGGTGGTTTTGAAACACTAGGTGATAATGTAAAAAATCATGGGATTTATTAACTGAAAGTTTTCTTGAAGAATTTGGTGAACAACAAAATATGTAGATCTCATGATCGATATCACAAAGCTAGCCCAAGGAGAGAAGGAGAAGATAAGACATTATCATGCTTGTGTTCTAGAGCTAAGGAGGAAGCTCGATGCCCAGATCCGGAAGGAAGGATTAGTGGATGGGTTGATGAATGGCGTGGATAATCTCCTATGTAAGCACTTCATTCTTGGTATGAAGCCAAAGATCAGAAAATGAGTGAAGTATGACCAACCAACTACCATTGAACAAGAAAAGGAGATTGCAAGAAGGCAAGAAGAAAACATGGAAGAGGAGCCCAAAGATATTGTTGCTAAAGTAGAGCCTACACCGGCACCTTTGGTCCGTAATCCACAACCACTCTCGGTGAGCACAAATCTTTCTCCTAGTACATCTACCGAGTATAAGATCTGCTCAAGAAGATGGGTCGCTTAACTATTAATCTTCTTCAAGGAAAGGAATTTATTTCTCGGGGAGGAGATAGAGGTCAAAAAGAAATATTTCGAAGTTATATGTTATGGTTGTTATAAAAAGGGTCATTATAAGTATAATTGTCCAGGATAGAGCTTCTACATCCGGTATAAGAGATAATGATAAAGGAAAAGCACTGTGAATTCTTTTGATGTAGTAGATAAGAGCATAAATAATGAAGTAGATGTGTTTGTAACAAAAAAAAAAAAAAAGATAACCAAGATGAAAATGATCCTAAGAAGATGAAAGAGAAACTAGTAAGAAACATAGAGAAGAAAGTGCAAGATTTTTTTTGATTCCATAGGGACAAGGACCATACTCCATCTTAGAAGATCTATCCAAAAGGCCTGCAAATATTATATATGGTCAACTCTTGGCTATGTCTTCTGAGAAGAGGTGGGAGCTGCGAAGTGGACTCAATGCTCGACAAAGGAAGGAGGTTGAGGTCCTGTTTTTGGGAGGCAGAGGCGGATCCCTACGCTCCACAATTTGAGGTATTATGTAATGGTATTTTAATTCATGATGTCTTAGTTGATGGAGGTGTTGCAGAGCTTAATGTAATGACCAAGTTTTTAATGAATATGTTGGTTTAAAAATTGATCGCCCTCAACACTTATGTTAAGGTCATTAAATAAAGGAAAACTAAACTAGGTGTAGTTTCAAATGTGGCAATATCTCTATTATGGGTGTTGTATATGTGGTAGACTTTTAGGTGATGAAAATGGTACTTTATTGAGTACCCAATGTTGTTGGGAAGACCATGGCTAAGGAGAGTTCATGAAAGAAACTTTGGAATGAAGGATTCATGACACTTGGACGTGGTAGAGAGAGGGTGAAGATAAACGTGATCCATTGGCATCATAAGGTAGAACCTATGGATTCAAATGATGAAACTGATGATTAGACATCCTCTGATTACTCTAGTACCAGTGAAGTGGACACCGAAGATGAAGAAAGTGAGGTTGATATTTTGGTCATGGATATCCTTCCAATCACACCGACTCATGACCCCATAAAATTATCTGAAGAAGAAATTGATGATCATCTCCAACAAATAAAGATTGGTGATGTTGTGATGGAGAGTGAGAAGGAATCCTACCTCCAACTCTTTCGAAGGTACATACACATATTCACTTTTGATTACAAGGAACTCTATCAAGTAAGTTGGGTAGAACATTCTATTGAGCTAGTAGATGGTGCTAAGCCCATAAAGCAAATGCCATATAGAATGAATCCTAATTTTTCCAAGACTGTAAAAGAAGAAATAGATAAGTTGCTTGATGCAAGATTCATATTTACTGTGGAGAATTCAGAATGGGTTTCTCCCATTGTGATCTCAATAAAAAAGAATGGGAAACTACGCATTTTTGGATTATAGGAAGCTCAACAAGGCAACAAAGAAGGATCATTACCCTCTTCCATTCTTAGATCAAATCTTGGACAAAGTAGCTGGCCAAGAGTGCTATAGTTTTGCTGATGGATATAGCAGATACAACCAAGTTCATATAGTGGAGAAAGATTAGCTAAAGACCACGTTCACCACTCCTTGGGGAACGTTTGCTTATAGAGTTATGCCTTTTGGGTTGTGTAATGCTCGGCAATGTTCCAGCGTTTGATGAATAGGGTGTTTGAACCCTACATTGGGAACTTCATTAGAGTATTTCTAGATGATTTTTGCATCTATGGGAGCAAGATGGACCACCTGCACCAGATGGAGACATCATTTCAAAGGTTAGATGAAGCACAAACCTCACTAAACCCTACAAAGTTTGTATTTGGATGTTCTAAAGGCATTTTGTTAGGGCATGTTGTATCCAGAGATGGTATTGGTACTGATCTTGATAAAGTTTCAAAAATCAAAGAGTTACCATTTCCTATGAATAGAAGTAAGTTGAGATCATTTTTAGGCCATGTGGGTTACTATAGAAGGTTCATCAAGAATTTCTCAAAGATTACACAACCACTAACCCAGTTCTTGAAGAAGGATGTTACTTATGAACCAAGAAATAAGGCACATGAAGCTTTTGAACAACTGAAGGAAGCCTTGGTGTCTTCACCTATTTTAAAGAATCCAGATTAGAGAAAGCCATTCATTGTGTATATTGATGCCTTAGATGCAGCACTAGGAAGTACTCTGAGCTAAAATGATGAAAATGGGAATGATCATCCAGTTTACTTTGGGAGCAGACAAATGAGCAGTGCTAAGGTAAATTATATCAGAATCGAAAAAGAGGATCTAGCTATCATTTTTGCTATAAAGAAGTTTAGAAATAACTTGCTTAGGAAAGAAATTATAGTTGTAACAGATCATCAGGCTCTAAAATATATTGTAAATAAGCCTAACCCATCAAGGAGGATAGCAAGATGGATAATTTTGCTACAAGAATTTGAATTTGATATTATAGATAGGCCGGGAAAGAAGCATGTCAATGCAGATGCACTCTCTCGAGCTTATGATGGTTTAGGTTCATTTTGTGATGATGATGATTTCCCAGGATGCAAGCATTGTTATCCCTCGACACAATCCCTAGTGAATACATAGATATTTGGGATTATTTGAATGAATTCAAGTTTCTGATGGTGCCAATGCAAAGACTAAGAGGAAGATTACTCAAGCTAGTCATCCATATTCTATTCTACATGGAGTATTATTTCGAATAGGACCTAATGGACAGTACAAGAGGGTAGTTGGATGTGATCAAGGGAAGGAGCTGATAGAAGAATTCCACAATGGTACATGTGGAGGACACTTCTCTAGAAAACTTACAGCAAGAAGGATCTTAGATGCAGGTTATCATTGGCCTACTCTTTTTAGAGATTGTTATAATTATTGTAAGACATGTGATATTTTTCAAACACATGGTAACCGTAAGACTTCATCAGCTCCATTATGCCCTATTCTTCCACTTGGTCCCTTTGAAAAGTGGGGAATAGACATTGTAGGTCCACTTCCAACTACCCCATGCCAAAATAAGTATATTGTAGTTACCACAGATTATTTAACCAAGTGGGTTGAAGCTAAGCCATTGAAAATAGCTTCCATGGATGAAGTGGCAAGGTTCATATATGAACACATTGTCACCAGATTTGGTTTCCCATTAGAAATTGTAATGAGATCAAGGAAGCCACTTGATTAATGAGGTGGTAGAAGCCCCGGTCAACAAGTTTTCTATTAATCACGGAAGGCAACAACATATAATCCAAGCACAAATGGATAGGTATAATGAACAAATTTTGTGTTGTGTCAAATTCTAGCAAAATATGCAACCTTACAGTACATAAGTAGGATAAAAGGATTCATGCAAAGCATTATGTGCATATAGGGCAACATCAAAGTCAAAGCAATTGGGGATACTCATCATTTAGTTGGCTTATAGCATTGATCCAGCTTCTTCCTATTGAGTTTAATATTCCCACCGTGAGAGTTATGAAAAAGGAAAGGATGGATGAAAGTGATTCAAGAAAAGAAAGGTTGGTGCATCTTCATTTGCTAGAGGAAATGAGGTAAATAGCGAAGGATACAAGCTATAAGAAGAAAATGAAGAAGAAGGAATACTTTGATCAAAAGATCCATTGGTGTCCATTTCATGTGAATGACTTGGTTCTAGTATATGATTCCGATACAAAAAAAAAAAAAGAGAAAATTTCTTCCCAAATGGATGGGGCCCTAAAAAATAGCAATTTTACATGAAAATGGTACAAATCGATTGGAGGAATTGGATGGCACTCCCATTACGAAATGGGTCAACCATGACAAGTTAAATATTTTCCAAGCACCAGAATAGTCTACTCCGAGGATGGAGTAGAAGCTAGGAAGGGGGAAAATGTCAACATTAAAATTTTCCTCCATAATTCCTATTTTATTAATGAATGTATTAGGAATAGGATGTTGTTAAGTATAATTAGTAGTGGCGTCCAATAGAAGATAACGGCACCATCAGTACGGTGCTGCCAATAATGTAGAGTACGGTAACAGTCAAAGTACAATAGGAATGTTGTAAAAAGTAAATATTTGTCGTAAGTGGTCCGGTAATGTTAAAATGTAAAAGTTTGGGTAAGTAGAGAAGTAGGGTCTACATGATTAGGAATTAGAAATATTATATTTGTAATAAGGACAAAGAGTGATGTCATAAATATTTTGTGTATTTTATTTGTGGAAAATTCTAAAAAGGTGGAACCCATGTGAGATGATAAGGTTTATCTTATCTTAGAAGATAAGCCTACATGTAAATGTAAGAGTTTAGGCATGGAATATGATTGGTCGGAAGAGATTTCCTATCCTATCTTATAGCTAGGGTGGATAAGCCTGAATTCCTATAAATAAAGAGGCCACCCCCCTCATTTAGCATAGAAGAAAGTAGTGAGAAATATTGTATGAGTAATTGTGCCATCATTTTGAAGGTGTGTTAAAGAATCCATGGGAAGTTTCTCCCACGATTATTGTTGGAAGGCAAGTGAAGTCAAGTAATAGTTGAAGTACCTCATGGGTGAGATTGTAACAATTACATGTTGATATTATAATTTACACCTATATTTTCAGATTTTTCATCTTTTTTTCGTATCATAATCTATGGTACTCTTGTGTGTTATGTTTGTTGTTGTGTTTCTATATTACACCCACCAAACTAAAGGTTGTGCATTAGTAAATAATCATAAAGCACGAGGAGTTCCCGATGAAGAATTATCATAGTGTTGGATTGGTGTTAACAAAGATGTGCCTATAATGTAGTAGCAAATTGACTTGCCTTGTTCTCGAAACCATGATAACTTTCGCGTGCCACAATATTTCACACATATGAACATGTTCAAGCAAAGCATCCTCGATACCTCTCGTAGTACGGGAGACGAAGGGACATCTCCGTATAAATTTTTGGGGTTGTTGCGGGCCTTGACACACCGACCTTAACCTCCTTAGTTTCCTCTTCCTCCAAAACCACCTAAACCACCAAAACTAGAACTACCCATACCGCCCGATCCTCCTCCAAGAATTTGGAATAGGGCCCGTGGATGCACTCCCCGTGTCCCGACAAAGTGGTACTATACAGGACCCCTACGGTTTGTGAAGTAGTCTTAGTTCTAAAGGTGAATCCCACACTCGGTGCACTCATATTCTATGCAGATGATGAGCCTAAAAACGTACCCCCAAAGAATAATGAAGTTGTTTGTGCTGCCATTGATGTACTTGTTGTCGACTTATTTCTCGCTCTTTCACTTCCTAAATGAAAACTTTGCTTACTTGTTAAACTAGAATCTTGGAAAACCAATCGCAAGGGCTAGGTCAATAGGTTGGCTTAGATGCGCACTCAACGGCCTAGGTCATATCTCATTTGGCACTGGCGCTTTCATGTGAGGCCAAGAGGGTTCTCTGTCATGATTTCCTAGATGGGGAGTTCACGATGCTCTTGCTCTTCTTCCTCCCAATGAGCCTTAAATCCTTCATGAGCCATCTCTCTCCACAACACTATTCATTATGTAATTTCTTGCTTCTTCATATTTCCCTCTCGTGCGCCTCATCATACTTCAGCCACCTCTCTTCCCTCTATTGTGTTGCTGCTAGGTCTGCCATCTTTCACCAATCTTGTTCTTGCCCCCGCGCATTGAGATTTTTAGCTTTCCATGGGTTTATCTTCCAAGTTCAACGTTACCATCAATATTTTGATTGCCAATAGAATACCTTGCAAATACGTCCCTCTAGGATACCGTAGGAACTGGAACTCTACTACCTCGGGCATGAATAAGTCAAAATTGAATACTCAGGAATATAGTTGTTTAGAACACCAAAAACTAGTGTATCTACCACATGAGTCCATATCAGTCAGCATCATATAGTGTTTGAAATTCCTCCTTTTTCAAACAAGTGTGTGATACCTCTAATTCCACTCGTATAATTCTCTTTGGAAAGATAAGAAAGAAGCTCTCGGACAAACTGTCACATAGAGTGTGCTCTACCCAAGTGCATGCGCTAAATCTGGATCTAGTGTCAAACCTCCGTGCGTATTCTTCCTCTAGATTGTGAATCCACTCTTCAATGCTCGCCAAAGTTAGCCAGTATGTCTTCATTGCAAACCATTCTAGAAACAACTGAAAAAGAGGTCCTGCAACGGAACCAATGATGTAGCCTAGAATTCTCAGATAACACCTAGTCACGCTGGCACATCACTCAGCCTAGGTTGAGCGCTCACCCAAAGTGTGCAAAGGTACCAGGTCCCTCTTTAGGGTTGTTGTAGCAAAATGGTAGCATGATGAAGTAGTATAACAAACATATATTTAGAAACTAATCCATCTATACATCATTACACCATACCAGATCTATAAGCACTTAAGTATAAATCATCATGATAACAATAGTATACAATGACAAACATATCAAACACTATTGTTCAGCCAATATTCTTCATATATTCATCATACCAACAGTACAAAAGCTTCATACAATACCAAACATGCGCGCATGGATCTGTTACAATTATCCAGTCTCATGCACTCATGTATCTCTAACCCTTCAAAGCAGTATGTGTCCCTGTCTATCTCTTACTAAGTAATTCATTACATATATATAGGGTGGGGGACTATCCCTTCACTACTTAACTCTACCAAAATAGGTCACATGCTAATAATAGCCACGTGCCTTTTACAACTATAGCCATACATGCAAGTATGCTATCTATAGATCATTGATAGTTAACTATAATGGTGGATCTATTATTAGCTTATGTCCATGCAAGAGTGATTTGACATGCTCTTTGAAATATCCACGAAGAGTGGTGCGCAAGTCTTGGCATCGCTTTGTGTGCTCCGCACGCCAACCTCTAAAAATAGCCCTGATCTCCAAAATTGGCTAAGTCCCGAAAGTCTGACTCTACACCTCTGCGCGCGATGCCTTCCTATACCTTCGTGCCTTTGCTCCTATGTTGTTCTCATGCGGACTCTATGTTTGAGTTCTACTAATTTTTTTCTCTCGATAAAAAAAGGTGATCCCCCATGGGAATCCCTATAACAATCAAACACAACACACACATGAACAATACAATTTGTCATGGTGACCTTGTTGAATTCATCTAGAATTCCAATGTGGTTGGTCTCGATCCCCCGTGTTGTGATATTTTAAACTGCAAAATACAAATACCTCCTTCGGCCTTGTGGCTGCATTAGAACATCCAAATGAATATAATATACTTCCAATGTCATCAATATATATGTGAATTGCAACAATCATCAAGCCAATCAACAATGTCACTTAAAATTTCATCAACAACTATATCATCATCAATTTTAATTCAATTCTCATTTTCTAGGTCTACTCAAAATATCCAAATATCACAAGTCCGAACAACATCTATAATATAACCATGTCAAACAGTATATCAACATCAATATCTAAAATGTCTCTAATAATCATCACGCATCATATAAGAATCAGAGTCAACAATACTCCATGATCTGACATCTAACACCAAACTAAATCAACTATAATAATGTCCATAATATGGTCAGCAATGTTATAAACAATATCAAAAGTGTCTAAGGGAAGTGGGCACTACACAACTCATTTGATGTTGACTAATTCTCCATGGCTGCTTTGTAGCAAATCTCGTTGACTAGTAATTTTCAATGATTCCCACATAGAAATGCTTACATTGGTCTTCTTCATTTGATCAATAATGTTAAAAGAAGATGGATTCTCCTTTTGTTGCCCCTTACTCGGTATGACTTTCTCCTACACATGGGTTACTGTAACTGGTACATGAGGTTTTCTAGAAGGTGGTTTGGGTTGACCTTGCACATTAGGAGCTGCACTTTGATTACCCATACCTTGTTGAGTGATAGAGGGTTGTGGATCATTTGAATTGGATGATTTTCCTCTCCAATATTTCTCTTCTTGGATCGTGTATTGGCTACTACACTTTGAGATGGGGCTTGATTTATATTATAGAAATATTCAACCTACCAATTGACAAGTGTGGTATCATTTGAAGGTGCCTCTTGCTGAATTGTTTCCTACCATTGATTTCCTTCTTGGCATGTCTCTTGTTGCACACCCTTTTTTGTCACCATAAGGGCTTGATTTAAAGCACCATTGAAACATGTCGATTGGTTATGAGGTTGATTGCATGGGAAGCACCAATTATATTCTTGATCCATGTTATTTTGTACCGGTATCAAGGCTCTAGACGTGGATGCAACATTGGGATTGTGTGGCTAGAATGGCTTGTTAGCATGAGGTTTGACTTGGTTCTAGTTAGCAGCTTGAACAGTGACATGTTTTGTTGATATGGAGGTTTTTAGGTTGGAATTGAGGCTAATAAGGTTTATAATTTTAAGCTTATTGTCTCTTGAGAGTTACCAACTCATTTCCTAAGTTTTTCAATTGTTTCATAACCTCCAGAGTTCATTTGAATAGCTAGAAGAAGAAGTGGATGCTTCATTTGAACTCCGATTTATTGGTGTAGGGATGGGGGCTATTGTAAGTTCTTTCTTAGGATTAGGATTCCCCCATATTTGGATAAAGAGGCATAGGTTTCCTAGGTGCAAGTTTACCAACTTGAATCAAGCAATTTTTTTGCTCTAATAGCAATGTTATAGGTTACAAGTAAGGTTATACTCTCATGGATTGAATCATCATGGAAATATCAGAATTTAAAGCTTTAAGGAAGTATAGGAAATCACCATCAAGTGTTGGTCTCACATCCAATGGAATCCTATCCCACATCCACTCTGGAATCTAAATTTGAAATCGGTCGTCTGTTCATTAGGAGCCCTCTTGATTGTTGTCAATTGTTCCAATAAAGACATATTATCTCATTTTTCCCCAAATTGATTGTGAATATTTGTGCACAAATGGTCCCGATTCTAGATAGACCCTGCTGTTAGACTTCTTAACCATTACAAATCTTTTCCTTTAAAAGAGGATTCCATCAACTTAACAACAATGTCCATTTTAACAATCTCATGTATGGCACATACATTTACAATGTCTTGAATGTAGTCGATGGGAGTTGTTTGGTTCTCTCCAATGAAATATGGAATGTTCTTCAATGCCATAATGGAACTGGATTATGTGCATTGAGAGAAAGTGGGATTTTTCCTTGAAGTTGACATAGGGATTGGGTTGCACCATCCTGATTAGTCAGAGAACTCTAGTTGATTGAATAAAAGTCCTACCAAGTGGAGGTGTTGATAAGGTTCTATTCGGTGGAGATGGAGACCTTTGAGCTCTTCTTCCCCTTCTTGCTCTGTCTAGGATAAGTGTAGATATACAAATAGTCCCTCTTCTCTAGTTCTTGACCTTGTTTAGATTCTTCTCATAAATTTTCTGAGTTTGGATTGCTCAAACAAGTGGATTCTACCCTTTTGGAGTCACCAAATGTGCTATTTCAAAGCCTCTTACAAGCTGGAATTTCACAACAAGAGCACATCAACTTGCTGTGACTAAAATAAATACCTCTTTGGTCTCACCTTTGGCGTGCCATAACCGTAATGTCGATAAGTAGCACCCTAAGATTTGCACATTACAAAACCCTACTTTTTACTAACATGGGATTTCCTCAAGGTGTATGACCCTTGCGATTGAGATAAACCTCTAGAGAAGGTTGGTTCCTAACCTATTATAATGTTAACCTACTCCTAAACTATAGATTCCAAGGGACTAGAGGAATATAAATACATAAATGTAAATCCTAAACTAAGAGAGGTGATAGCATCGAAACAAGACTAAAGAGATTCCTAGTGAGTGAAAGTGGGGGAAAATGGGGAAATAAGAGGAAGACAAAGTGCCATAGTCCCAAAACACATTCAAACCTCCAATCTCGTGGAGCAAAACAAATTTAAACTCTGTAAAGGAACATAGTATGCACAATATACCTATAAAGTATAATAGAAGGCAATACATGTAATATAAATCAAGCTAGGGAAAGAAAAGCCACAAAACACTAATTTTATTGCTTAAAATGATGCACAATCCATTACAATATAGGCACAAGGCAAGAATCCTTCACAAAATGTATAAATTTTAGGCTTACAACTCAAAAAAGTGCTAGAACAATTTTGGTAGAGTTCCTTTCTAATTACAAAAATTCTCCCCTTTCAAATGAGGAGAATTTATATATATATATAGAAAAAGGGGCTACCAACCCACATCTTTCATTAATTTCCTACATGGAGTTATGGGTGGCCATGTTGGCTCACTTTCTAATGGTACTTCACTTGCATGGAGAACATGGGTGCCATACCTCATTAATTTGGTTGTTGAGCTACCCTATACAGTGTCACTAATACTTGGCCGTATCTGAAACTCTTTGTTGTCACCCAACGAAAACCACTAGTTGATGCACGACAATAAGGGAAGATTTTCCACTATCTAGGGAAATAATTGTTGCATGATAGTGAGGAGAAGACGTTGATGTGTGTCAATAAAAGGAGTTTGATGCGTGACAGGAACCGAATCGATGCGTGAAAAAAAGGCAATGGTAATGGGAAGATAGAATGACACGCGAGGAGGAATATTTTCACATGAAAAGAAGGGATGTTGTCACACGACAAGGAGGGGAGGATGACATGTGACAAGAAAGAGAAGGAATTTTTGTGCGATAGGAGAATCCGTTGTCGTGTGATTGGAGAAGACATTTTCATGTGATAAGAGAAGGACATTGTCACATGAAAGGAAGATTAATTTTCACATGACAGGAGAAGGGAGTTTTTGTGTGACCGGAAGAGTCTTTTTCGCATGACAGGAGAAGGGGTTTGTCATGTGATAGGAGAAGGGGGTTATCGAGCATCGTGAAGAGTCATTGTCACGCAATAGGAGAAGGGGGTTGTCACGTGATAGGGAAAGGGGTTGTCACATAACAAGAAGAGTCATTGTCACATGACAATCCGTACATTTTTCTATCTTGACCATTAATGCAAATCCTACTCCAAACCTTTGTTGTGGCGAGCTTGTAAACTACTCCCATTAGCTATCAATGTCTAGACCTATAGGTTGATCCATTTTACAAGGGGGTGCAAAAATGGATAACATGTCCCTCCTTAACCGATGTCGATTCATCTGTATTTTCTTGCAAGTTTAATAAAGCATGCTAATATGAAGTAATTTGATCTCCACAACTCAATAGAGTGGAGGGGTCATAAAGATCCATACTTTCTTTACCATTTTATGTAATAAGTAGCTCACTCCTAGAAAAAGTATATACATATTCTTCATCATTGTTTTAACATCAAAATGCCCAAAATCTGCCTCTTCTTTACCAGGCTCCTGCACACTAACAAGATTTAAGGATAACCACACAAAGTACAGTCACACCACACAAGATTATAGAGCTTATGTTAAAAAGTATTCCCACATTATGAAATTATATTGAGCATCTTTTCTATTACTGTCGATGTATCCGATATAATTTTTTTCTAGAAACTTGTTTTACTAGGTGATTAGAGAACCAAATCTCCTGTAGGGTACACCCAATGTCACAATACCCTTCACTTTATCTAGGTGGATTATATCTAGATGGTATCCAATTTTTTCTCCGAAATCCTTGGCCACAATGAACACCTAACCAAATAAAATCAAAATACCAAGATCCCTAGCACCAAGAATTCAGATACAAGATGCTAGAACCTATCAAAGTTATCTAAACAAGGTTGTTTTATTTTCAAGTTTTCTTCTGGTATTAGAGTATATATAAATTTAAACCTTTATTTTTCAAAGGATTCCTCCAATGAGTGTCAAGTTTTAGGTTTATTTCTTCAATATTTATTTAATTATATGTTATAAAATTTCAAAACTTACATTCAACATCAATAGACATGTTCCTTAACAGAGAACTCATCACTCCCTATGTCATCGTGGTCATGTGCCATATTCGTGTACACGCATTCGGGTCAGGAATTGATCACTCCCTATCCCATTTCATCATCATCATACAACATTCAAAATCATCAATCATCTAACATTTCTATCATCAGTCTCATTTAGTACACTTCATCACGTCATTAGGACTTTTACTACGTTACATGGAGTAACACGTTGATCCATGGCTCGGCATGCTATATGGTTATTTTGGCACACTATTACTACTGCATCTACACATTCTACTACAACATGGGATTCTCTAGATTTTCTCTTAGGTATGCATCTCTATCTACTTTATGTTACCGAGATTTTCACTCACCAACATAAAGTGGGGGAAAATGTAGTCACAAAATCACACACTTACTATTACATTTATACCGCCAAATATGTTATTTTATATATGGATCTCACGTAAGAAAATTATTCACTAATGGCCTATCCCCTAGTCCTATAGTCGTCATCTTTTAGTTAGTCATTTGTCGTCATCATTTGTCTTCCACCATGGGGTTCTAGTCATATTTTAGGCACCCTGGGAGTATCATAAAGTGTCGTTATTTTTTTATTTTTCATCTCTAGTCTTTGACTAGGCACCTAGGTAAGTACACCTGGGGTGCCCATGGGTGCCCCGATCCTTATTTTAGGCGCCCTATTCCTAACAACACTTACGTCTAATTTATAGTTTCAACTTTGGTCTTTGTAAATTTCCCCTATTTCAAACTAAGGCAAGCACGAGGAAGTTAATAACACGTGTTGTTCCAAAAACCTCATTTCCCTCTCATTCCCCTAGGTACTAGTCAGCATGTCGGGTCATTAGTGTCAAAATTTGAGCAAGATATCCCTATATAAACATAACATACCTATTATCTTATGGGCAGACTATCTACTATCAAGGGTTAGTTATCTACTAAGGCAAGGGACTACATTTGGGCATCATTTGCATCACACAAACTGCATAGGAAGGGTTGTATTCATTATATTCCATCCACCATTTGCATTTTACATCTAGTTATTTCCCTTATCTCTACGTCATTGATGTTAGGGAACCCTAGGCACACAATTGCACACATAAGCACACAAAACTACATTGGGTCTAGAATGTAGTGCAACGCTTAGTTGTAAGTCCACCATTATGGAAGATAAGGTCAGTCTGACCCCTTCATATGCATATTTATTTTTTAAGGGTTTGATGTTTTGTATGGGGTTTTGCAGGTAGATCTTCATTATAGGTTTAAGGTGACATAAGTGAAGTTACTGTGATAATCACCCAACAAGGATAGAGACATTATGAAGATCTAAAGAAACTGCTAGATTCAGTCCCGAATTGTTCTCGCATACCGTAACACCCATATCAGACTAGGGTGCCCACAAGCACCCTTATCCTCTCCTCAGTGCCCTAGTCTAATAAAATATTTATCCATTGGAGTTTCCTTGGTTGTACCATCATACTCTGATCTGTTTGCACATCATCCTATTCAGTCTAGAATCATAGCGAGGTAAGTCATTTTTAGGTTATTATCTTATCCCTCCTATTTCAATTATTTCCTTTTGATTAAACATAAAATAAAATTATTTATCATCTATACTCCAATTTATACTATTTATTTCATTGTTATGCTATCTAGATTAACTCCTAAAATCCATATTTTAGTTAATCAATTCCTTAAATTTTTGTAGCTTGATTTGTACCAAAATATAATTCTCCATTATTGGAAACTTGCATTCCTGTTACTGCATTTCTTCAAAAATTACATTTTATGAAATACAATTCTTTCTTCGTAGAACTTTCCTTTTGTGTCTTTACTCTGTTTTCTCGCTTAAGAATCCACTTTCAGGAAACAGTTGGGCATCTTCTTGTAGAGAACTTATGATATGTTTAACTTGTTTAACCCTTGGTTGACATTTCAAACTTCTCAAATTTTTGTGGTCCATTCAATTCTCCAGAATTTTCCTTATGATCATCAATTTTATTATGAGAAGCCTTGGATTGGATTTCTAGATCTTGCAAGTTCTCTGTTAGTTGTAGATGAAAATTTTATTTTTCAAGATTGTTTTTTATTACAAATTTCATTTTTAATACATATTCCAATTCTTAGCTAGCATATTTATTTTTCTTATACAACTTATGATTGATACTTTTGTAGATGAAAACTTCTCTCGAAATGCATTTTATTTTGAATACAATATTGCAAATATGAACCCTGCTTCAAAACCTATAGCTTGCACTAATAGAGGAACTTTGTTCTATTCTTTATGTGTGGATGATCCAATTGATAATTTTTACAAATCTAAAGCTCATTTTTAAATGAATATTTGAGGTAGATTCTAATTTGTTTCTTTGAAAGAAAGCTTTCACAAATTTATAACTGAAAATTTCCTTCCTTTGTCCAAACTAGAAAGTTATGACAGATTATTCCTTGAAAATTTGTAAAATATATGAGGATCTTACAATATGTGTGTTCTTCATTGTAAAACTTTTGTTTTTGTAATGGGTACCTTCAAGTATTTGCAATTCTTATATGATTGTACATTATACAAAATATTTCATTTTAATGCGTGGAATCTTTATGAATCCTGAAAATCTTTTTTCTGCAAATAGTAATGATCTGTAAATGTATGAGTGGAACTTCCAAGTCTTAGTAAAACACATCCTTTGCTATTTTTTCTACACTATTTAGATGGAAAATCTTTCTGTATGATTATGCATACTATATGGTGCATCATGCGAGCTTGATATCATATGTTGAAGGTGTATTTCCTGAAGCCTTTTTCTTGAAAACTTGTTTCTTACTTTTTTATAAATGATGATGCATATACAAAAAAAGATAATAATATAAGGCATTAAAGACCCTGAGCTCTAACGCACTTTATGTTATCTTCTTTTCAGGTACGGAGAAATAATATGAAGTTTGAGTAGCAGCTGCACGAGAGGGGATCACGTCTACTAGGAAATGACAGGTCCCTTATCCTTTACATTTTCAATTTTTATTTATATGCATTCTTTCCTTCAGTCATTTCTCATGGCTTGTGTGAGAAATAATGTACAATTATTCCTTATGAATATAAAAATGTTCATGCAATAAGTTATCTTTTGCTTCCTTTATCTTGTAGAAAAGACTTTATTTTTTAATATTGCTTGTTGCTTCTATCCCTTAACTTGTTGTAGATTTATTTGTTCCAAAATATCATTCTCCATGATTGGAAAATTTCATTCATGTTATTGCATTTATTTAAAATTTACATTTTATAAATGACAATGTTGGATTCTTAGAACTTTTCTTCTCGTGTCTTTACTTTATTTTCTCACTTCAAAATCCACTTTCATGAAACACTTGGGAATATTTTTGTAAAGAATTTGTGATATGTTTAACTTACTTAACCCTTAGTTTAGACATTTCAAACTTCTCAATTTTTTGGTCCCTTCGATTTCCTTGACATAATGTTCCTTATGATCATCAATTTTATCGTGGGAAGCCTTGGATTAGCTTTCTATATCTTGTAACTTCTCTCGTTAGTTGTAGATGAAAATTTTATTTTTCAATCCTATTTTTTCTTGCAAACTTTCATTTTTAATACTTATTCCAATTCTCAACTAGTATATTTCTTTTTCTTCTACAACTTGTGATAGATACTTTTGTAGTTGAAAAATTCTCTGAAATGCATTTTATTTTGAAGACAATATTACAAATGTAAACCTTGCCTTTGAAACATGTAGCTTGCATTAATGGAGGAACTTTGTTCTATTCTTTTTGTGTGGTTTTTCTAGATAATAATGTTTACAAATATGAAGCTCATTTTGAAATGAATATTTGAGGTGGATTCTACTTTGGTTCTTCTAAAGAAAGCTTTGGCAATTTTATAACTTAAAAATTTGCTTCCTTTTTCCAAATTGGAAAGTTATGATGGATTTTATAACTAAAAATGTATGAGGATCCTACAAAGTATGTATGTGTTTCATTATAAACCTTTCATTTGTTGTAATGGGTACCTTGAAGGATTTGTAATTCTGATCTAATTGTACATTCTATAAAATATTTCATTTTAATTCATGGAATCTTTATGAACCTTGAAAATATATCTTCTATAATTAGTAATGATTTGTAAATGCATGAGTGGAACTTCTAGGTCTAAAAACATTTTTCTTATACTTTTTTCTACACTACTCATATGGAAACTCTTTTTGTATGATTATGCATATTGTATGGTGAATCATAAGAGCTTGATCTCATATGTTGAAGGTGTATTTATTGAAGCCTTTTGTTTGGAACCCTATTTTTTTCTTTATTCGAATGATGATGTATATACATAAAAAGTTGTTAATATAAGGAATTAGATACCCTTAGCTCTAACAAGATTTATGTTGTCTTCCTTTCAAATACAAAGAAATAGTATGAAGTTAGAGCAGCAATTGCACGAGATGGGATCACGTCTACCAGGAAATGACGAGTCCTTCTCCTTTACATTTTTAGTTTTTTATCTATACGCATTATTTCTTTCAATCATTTCTCATGGCTTGTGTGAGAAAGATTATACAATTCTTTCTTATGAATCTAAAAAAACTTCATGCAATAACTTATATTTTTCTTCCTTTATCTTACTGTAGTTTCATATTTAAATGAACATATGTATATAATCATAAGGAATCAATGATAAAAAAATTATACCTTTTCCAATTATCTGAAACTGATAAATTAATAAATGATCATCCGTCGCAACTGTACTTTCCTTTGATACTTCGCAATCGCAACCTAATCCTTATTGCCTAATCCTATTTTTTCTCTGTTCGACCTGCAGCAGACTTTCATGTACTTTCATGTCTAATACATAGGCTTGGAAAAGATGTCAACTAGAATGGCTTCAAATTTGAGGAATGAGCATCTTTAAATAATATGACTAGCTATTTTGTCATGTGTACTTGCCTATTTACCCACCGAGAATGAGTAACCTGATATTTTCATATACCCCTACTCCATGATGACAAAAATGGTCAACAATAACATGGGATTGCATTCATTTCAGAGTTATCACTTAGTAGTAAGGGTTTTACTTAAACTAGAAAGATTCTCTTAGACTTATTATTATGTGTTACATTATACAATTTTAAAATTATAATGTAGCTCTATGAGAGCCTTGTATCTTCTTTTGGAATTCTTATGATACATCACGTTGTACAATTGTATAATTATAATGCGCTTATTTGAGAGCCTTGCATCATATAGAGTAACCATTATATGTTTCCTTCAAAATCATTTGCACCAAGTATTGTACCTTTACATTTACTTTTGATATTGTTGTATTTGTAGTTGTAGCAAATTATTACATTATAATACATTAAGTTCAATTATACACTAGTTAATATGTTTTTAAAAACTATAAGTATCATTTATGTTTTGTATTGAATGACATGGATTATAAATAACAACAAACAACTTGTATTCGAGTCTTCAAAAAGTTATAGCTATGATTTATGAAACAGGTATGGATATCTACCAAATCATTATGGAGAAGAGGCATTTGTCAAATGATTTACTTGCAGGTTCTCCGACATATATGTATGCAACATGTGGAAGCATAGAATTTCATAGATACTATTTGACATAATTCTTGGAAGATATATTCTCACATGGCCTACTTATTGGTTGTAGTATAATATATATACACTAGATGGGTTTTTGAATGTTAACCAACATATTGATCAAGTGTTCTTCATATTGAAAAGTTGAAAAACATTTTTCAAGCATTGATCTCTTGAGATAAATCCTTGTAAACAAGGATCTTATTCCTCGTACCAAGTTTTTAATAATTTACCAAAGGATTGGATGTTCTAAACACATAATAGTTAATAATGAGTATACTCTTGTTGGTGAACTATCTAGGGGTTAATCTACTAGTGAATGCTAACTTAGTAGACAAACATCATTCACCTTTTGGTGATGGGACAAGATCATTTCATCTTGTCTAATACCTTATTTTGTAGACATGATTACTTTCCAAAATCACCTACACATAAATTTCATTCCCACCTTACTAAACCTTATATCTAGTTTATAATTACATAAAGAAACAAAAATACCTTTGATTGGTCTTACAATAGAAATCACACATTGAATGTGTGATGGAAATGTCAAGCGGAAGCATCAAATAATTTACACTAGAGGGAGTTAAACATTCAGGGAGGAGGGAAAAT
This sequence comes from Taxus wallichiana var. yunnanensis, assembly GCA_018340775.1. Lineage (NCBI taxonomy): Eukaryota > Viridiplantae > Streptophyta > Pinopsida > Cupressales > Taxaceae > Taxus > Taxus wallichiana. The sequence goes on from CM031233.1 coordinate 174,896,169, forward strand.
CATAAGGATTTTCTTTTACATTGTAGTTGAACATGTTTTCTTGGCATGAATATTTTCTTGAGGAAGTTTAGGATATCATCAATCATCTTTTTGTAATTGAAAAGTAATATCAAAAGGAAGTTTTCTTTTTAATTTTATTATCTTCCAAGGCCTTTAGTATTCATGCCAACATCAACAATAATGCACTAAAGTGGGCTAATTCATTTCTTTCTAAAAAAATATGTGATATGTGGTCCACTTTATAATCTTTGTCTAATTTGCATTGTTCACGTTAGTGAAATTTACCTAGGTTCATCATGGATGTGACCACTAAAGTGTGTGCCCTCCAACTAACCATTGATTTTTGCAAAGGGTAGTAACTATAATCACATGAATTGTCAACCAATTCCATAAATGTGTTGTTCAATCTCTAGAAAAATTCAATAGAGTGTCAACAAAATCACTTAATGTTGTCTTTAGAGTTGTGCATATACATACCCTTCAGTTAATGCTCTTCTAAAAATGAGAGCTCTAGCTGGATCCTTTTTTAATGCGACCCTTGCAATATGTGTTAAAATTTCATTTTTGTTCATCATTTTTTACATTGCATTTGAAGATGTTTTCTTGTTAAGAAATATTTTGTTGAGAAATCTTAGGACATCATAAATCATCATTTTATTAATTGAAAAGGAATGTCCAAAGCAAGGAAATTTTATTTCTATTTCTTTCAAAGGTCTTTGTGTGTAGGTCAACATCAACAAAACTAAATTATAGGGTCCATTTGTTGCAATATTTCAAGGATGAGATACTACATGAAACTAAATACATGTGTGTCCTACATGTTTTTATCGTTGTCCCTACCCAAGTAATATCATTACAAGGGAAACCCATTTCAAAAAAAAATTAGAAGGCAAGAAATGTGCATGAAATGAAACTAGAAAATAAATTACCTTGGAAATATGCCTTGAGTCTATATATACTAACATTTGTAGTAGCCTAAGTATCTCAATATAAACTATTGTTAGTGTTCTATATCAAGGAGCGATAAATTAACTATATTGCAAAGATGGATGCGAAGGTTACACCAAAGGGAATGCATGAGAGAAGTAAAACTAGAGGGGGTGAACAAACATGAGATGAATAAGGGTGATGAAGAAGGGGTTTGAGAGAGGAGGATTCAAAGGTGCGGAAAATGCTATGGTGAGAAAATGTGAAACTCTTCTTTCCTACAATTGTGTTTCATTTTTATTAATCGTTTGAAGGAGAAAGGGGTTGTGATGTGCAAGTTATGTATGAAACATATTTTGTATATATCTCACAAGAAGGGATTGGTTGATCAATATTTCCAATGTCGATAGTTTTTTTACAATTTCATCCCTCATGTCTTTTGGGTAGTTAGATGACACGTAAATGTAAGGGGAATTCCCCTATGCATATCTCTTGACGCTTTAGAGGTGGAGATATGTAGAGTGGACCTAACATCCCAGAGTAGATATTTCATGCACATTTTTTATTAGGGTTTCTTTATAGTTATCAAGGTAATGATTAGGGTTTCCCTCTCACTAAGGTGTCATCTTTTGTTTAATAACAACCAGATAAAATTGTCCTTTTTATTGTTATTGTTAGTGCGGAATCACAGCACCCCTAAATGTTTTCAACCAGATGGGTTGAGACTCTCAGTGTGATTACACAACATGGAGCATCTCTCAAGGTGTGGGAACTTGTGAGTTAAGAGAGCTCCCCGGATTGAGGTCATTTCCTATCCCTCTACTTAGGTGTATACAAACAAATTACAGAGGATCTATTTAAAGCCTATTCTATCTACCAAGGAGACATGGTTAGAGAGATGCAAGAAAATAAAAATAAGCTAACGAGGTGATAAGCCAAAGGAATGTTAGACACTCATTTTGTATTTCAACACAGACCACAGGAATGTAATACAAACAACATGCACAAATGACCAAATCGTAATAAGAGATCAAAGAGACAATAACGAATACATGAGAGGGTCAAGAAACATCCACAGACATATATATTATTTCTTAGGAGTCGATACAGTATATTGCAGTGGCCAAGAGGAAAAACTTGCATTACAACCCAAAGGAGAGGTTAGAAAAGCTCCATAAATCCTTCTGTGAACAAAAGAAGAAGGGAGGGCGCAAAACAGAAATGTCCAACCTTTTACAATGAGTCCTGACCCTACTTTTATAGATTTAGCACAAAGGGAAGAAGGAGAGAGAAGTGGGAAAACCAGTTCAAAGCTCAACCACTGCCATCAATGCCTCCTACCAAAAATATGCCCCAAATTTGTCTTGATTGTATCAATTACTTGTTTGGCACCTCGAAGGAGGAGGAAATGGTGGATCAAATCGAATCCGATCTGGTTGTTGGGGAAAATAGATCCTGTATTAATGGCCCAAATATGTTTCTTCATTTTTCCCCACCTAACCTCTCCAAACTTAAAGTTTCAGATCTCCATGGCATAGACGAGGCCAAGATCTTTCCAATGGTGCTAGATTTGTTGGATTTCAAGCCCGAGTTGAAAGATATGCCCATTTGAAATTTGAATCAAGTCAGTAAAAAAAAGTGGGAAAACTAATTCGAAAATGGGCCCTCTTTTTGAAACTGGACACATGGAGGGATGTCACATGTCTGAGGGTAGCCTCTGTATTTTGCTTTTAGAGTTGTGTCAGGCTGACACGTGGCTTCTTCCATGGCTTTCTTAGTCTCTTCATATTTTTGGCTAAGTCCTTTTACTCGGCGGGGTCATATATCTGACTGGGGACACGCGGAGGCTTGCGCTTGTTTGGAAACCTTCCCTTAATTTTTCTCTTGAATTAGCACCATTTTGACACTTGGCACCCTCTTGTTGGCATGTCTCAATGCTTTGACTATTCAACCCGACCCTGTCCCTTTATGAAACCAGACGCGTGGAGGCTCGCGCTTACTTAAAAACCCGCTCAAGATTTTGCTTTTGGAGGAGTGTCGGGTTGATACATGGAAGCCCTTTGTGTAGGCTCTTGGAATTTTCAATGGCCACTCTTACTTTTCGGACCTTAGACAACATGGTGATCCCGCACTCATTTGGGTTTCTACTTTTGGAATAACTTTTTGGGATGCACACCATGTTGACATGCAGCTTTACAAATAAACTTCACAAGCACTTCTATACTTAGTCTTTTTAGGTCTGCCTATCCACCTTTTGACTTTTAGACCATTGAATCTGCCCCGCTTTAGGACTAGGACATGGGGGCCTAGCGCACTTATTCAAGTCTCCATTTTTGGATTCAACTTTGGAGATGTGTCATTTGGACACTTGGCAGTGTCCGCAATCTCCTCCATACTTAGTCAATTTTTGGGCTCATTCTGAACCGTTTCAGAGCCCGAAGACTTCAAACCTTCGCTCGTTCCTTCTCCTTGAGCCTCTAGATTCTTTTGACACTATCTTCTCCTTCCCGACCCTACTATTCCATTTTTGAGCCTTCTTGTAAACTGTTTACTAGATTTGAATCACAGATTCACTCGATAGAGTCGTTTCTTGAATTTCTTCTTGCACGGGGTCGTTTGATCTTTCACATGCCCCACCACTCCATTGTAGAGTCTCTCTACAACCTATTTGTAAGATTTGAATGTGATTTCTCTAGTTTTTTTCTATGTGGGGGGTCGTGGCTGGCTCAATTTTGTCGGGGGAAAAATATGGATAACAATTATATTTTATTTTTCTGGCATCGATTCTTTCAAGTGGATGTTATTATCTACACAAATAATATATTCTATCAATGATCCACTTTATCATCTCAATCTCACTTACATTATTCACGTGAGTGCAATTTGTGCTTAAAGTGGCCAAAATTTAAAAAATGGAAAATCCAATAGGTATATGCTAAAATAAATAACCAAACTACTTGCTTCATATAGCAAACAAGCGCTTATTTTTAAGATCGAACATTGCTTTTTGTTTATGGTGTCAAATTCATTGATTGGATGACATTTAATTTGGTAGATAAAATGAAGACATGAATGGAAGTTGAAAATTAAAAGGAGGGAATCAAATCCTTTCATGTCTTGCACATATTTTGCGGATTGGATTGTCCTTCCCAAATAAAATATCATATATGTGTTCAAATTTTAGTCTTGATTTCCTCACACTATTGACGTGAGTGTAATTTATGCTTAAAGGGGCCAAAATAAAAATGGAGAGAATCTAATAGGTGTTGGTTGGTTATGGTGGTTGGAGAAATAGGAGGTGAACATAGATGAAATTACATATTTGTGCTGTCTTGTGACCAGAGAGTTTCTTGTCGCATTTGTTATCATGGAGGATTTCTTACTCACTAATAAAATTATTAGTGTACATGCAATGTTCATGTTTGAAATAAATTCCTTGATTTCTTAAGTTTAAGATCTGATGTACTTACTCTAAACGAGACCCCTTAAAGAGACAACATAGAGAAAAAACACCGTGAAAAAGATGGAAGCGATTAGAAACACAATGGATATTCAACATAGCAACAAAATATCATGTATCATTGACACAAAACTTTACTTTAGATGGTATCATAGTTGGCTAAGTTTAGCGCATGTATGTTGGTTTGGAAGATGTTGGTTTGGAAGATGCCTTCGACATAATTAACTATTCATATCTTCATTTACCATACCGAAATTTCTTTTTAATTTGATGGAAAATTTAATGGATTATCAAATTTTAATTAACTAATTTGTAAGGCTTTGATATTATAATATTTTATACCTTCTCACTCAATCTCAAGCATGATATTCACTTTTATAAAAAGAACAAATTTATA